>MJUU01037526.1:111329-129295 GCA_002080025.1 Modiolus philippinarum
AAAAAAAATACTACGCCACCCATAAATTTTATTGTGAGGTATGTAATAAACTCCTTTGTGTTTCAGCTAAAAGATATCATATTAACTCTAAGGCTCATCGTAAAAGATTCGTAGAATAAAAAAAAATCATTCAAAAGTTACCTATTTAAAGAATAAAAAATCATTCAAAAGATACAAGTGTCATTTAAATATGAATTACAACGAAAATAACGGAATTAGAACGTATACTATTAATTACCCCCAAGAAGAATTAACCAGCGATCAGATACATGAAATATCAGAGTTAATAAAAAAAAGACTGGATCACGCTGTTTCAGACGGAATTAGTAATAGCGCTGATGTAGTAGTAAAATTTATTTATGCTGGTACCACACCAAGTTACAAATATATTACCAGCAAGAGTATGAACTCGTTTCTTATAAGGGAGTTTACTGACTTCGTAGCGCTTTATCGGAAGTATGTAGATATAACACTACCTCCGAATGAGGATTACATACATAAAATCACAGGAATTAGAATAAATGTAGTAAAATCACCCAGTGGTGGATGTTGGAATAGGGAATATTTGGAAAAGATAACAGATGGGGTTAAAAGGAAACGCCCGTTATCAACAAATATCAACTGTTTTTTTTTTTTCGATGTTTAAAACAACTCAAACCAGATTTAATCCTACAATCACTGTTTGTGATGACATACGAAGATGTTATGGTTTAGCTCCTAAAACACCAATACCTTTCACGGTAGCATGGGACATAATAAAAAGATACCAGATACCTGTCGGTTTATTCTGTGAAGAGACAAAAGAGCATCATAACAAAGAGCATCTCACCAACATTGTTTTAGCCGAGGGCCATTACAGTCTTGTTATCGGACAAGAAAAAAAGAAGTGTTTATCTTGTGGCTAAAAGTATTTCGGCGATAATCATAATTGCTTGATTGTTTGTCGTCAGTGCGGTACTAGATATAAGAAAAAGCACAAGTGTAACGATAACACATCTGGTTATTATCAGGCGGTAATAGAGAAAAACGGTAGGTTTTTGATCACTAGGACAACAGAGAGCAAAGAGTTAAACCCCAACATAATTCACTATGATATAGAGACTTACACAAAAATTGTCGACGGTCATAAGGTTCATACCCCATACATTTTAGGATTCGTAGAAAAGGATGGATTTTGTTACTACGCTGGTGATGATTGCGTTGACAATTTTGTACGATATCTGATAAGTAAAACTACCGTAGACACCAATAAAACTAATGAATTAATTGTCAACGCTTATAACGGAAGTAACTTTGATCATTACTTCTTGGTTAAGAGTATGAATAAATTAGGATTAGCTCCGGAAAAAATTATCATGAACAATGGAAGCATAATCGGGTTACAAAAAGGTAAATTCCGATGTTTTGATTTGATGAAACACATAGGTGGTTCTTTGAGTCGAGCATTGTCTGATTTTGGTTGTAACGTACAAAAAGGAGAATTTGATCACAGTAAGGCTTGTATATGGGAAGATATGTCTGATGAAATGAGAAATGAGTGTCTTATATATCTACAGTCTGACGTACTTGGCCTACAAGAGTTGTTCAACAAGTTAAATGAACAATGTTACAAAGATTTCCGTAGAGACATCACTAACTTCATCACTAGTTCTCTAGGATTCGACATCTGGAAAGATTGTATACCGAAAGGAGTTAAGGTTGACATATCTGATTCAACAGAGGTAGAAAAAATATCAGAAAGAGTATTTATGGTGGACGGTGCTATAAGAGCAAGACTGAGTTTGTATCTGAACAGTTTAAGGAAAACATAAACTATAATGATGTAACTGATTTCCTGTTAAATGTGGACGTTGTCTCCCTTTATCCAACCAGTATGCTACACGAATATCCGGTTGGACTAAGAAAATATACTAAGGGTGAAACCAAGGGTAAAATGGGGATATATAAAGTCAAGTATGTTACAAACAAGGAATTGCTTCATCCAGTAGTAGCAAGAAAGGATGAAAAAGGAGCAACTAAATGGGATCTACAAGACTCAGAGGGTTGGTATACTTCAGTTGACATTGAACAAATGATTAAATATGGTTATGATGTTAATATTACTGAAGGCTATTACTGGGAAGAAATTATTAAGGTGTTTTATGATTATATACAAAAATTCTTTCAGACCAAGAAAACAAGTCAAAAAGGAAGCGTCCAATACACATTAGCAAAGTTATTGATGAATGGGTTATATGGGAAGATGATCCAAAGACCGATATTTAATCACACCCAGACAATAAAGGATAATAATGAATATTGGAAGTTTCGCCACAAATATATAATCACTGATTTGGAACTAATTGAAACCACTTGGTATGTGTCTTGCCATTTAAGATCTGAGATTGATCCAGTTGATAAGATCAGCAAACCATCACATTATGGTGCTTTCGTTTTGGCTTATATGTACGATCATATGATGAGGTTAAACCCGAAGTCTGAGTTAGATTTAGACTTTTATTACACTGATACTGATAGTTTACACGTACCTGGTGAACATGCAAAACTAATACCTAATTACAACGGTAATAACTTAGGTGACTTAGCTAATGATTATATGAAAGACGCTAAGATAATTAAAGCAGTTTATATCGCGCCAAAGTTATACATGACAATAACGATAGATACAGATAATGTCACTAGTGTTAAGACAAAGGGAAAAGGATTAAATAAAACTAACACAAGAAGACTTTCAGAAGATGCTGAAGGGTGAGGAAGTAAAGAACACGAGGGATTTCTCCATGAAGAAGGTACATCTGAATAGGACTTCTAAAGAACAAGGTATTGAACATTTCAGTATTCTTCATCTTACAAACTTCAAGAGATCAGCAAACAAAAATGAATACAAGGGTAGAATTTTCTTAGAAAAAAGAAAAAAATAAATCTGTTCCTATAGGATATAACATGAGTTAAGAAATTTCCCGATCAAAATAGTGAAATGTTTTTTTTCTGGCAAGTTAAGATACTAAAAAGAATACTTATTTTTGGTTATTTCGACAAGCATATCTTTTGAGACCTGAAGTTCTGAAGATATAAGTTCTCTTTCCTTTTTACTCGGAAAATTATTCACGACGTAGAAATTACAATTTAGTCGACAGTCTTTAGGTACTCGAAAATAGGACTGACTCAAATAAATTACGCTCATTGTCTTGTGCCTTCCACCTATAAAGTATTTCACAATAGAAGATTGATCTTGTTGTGAACAAATATAGTCGTCAAAAATTACGATTTTTTGTTTGTCACCGGCACTGCCGTCAGATACTTCGTCGATGTCTTCAACTTTATCATTAGATAGTTGCACCAAGTCTTCCAGAGACACTCCTAGTTTTTCTGCTATTTCCTCGAATCTTCGAATTAGTTCCTTGTAATAATGCTGCTCCAAATTTTTTGCATAAAGAATAATTCTGTCGTAATACAATAAGGGTTTAAATAAAAGGTGCATTAGCAAATTTGTTTTACCAGATCCACTTGGCCCAACAATAAGTAAAAGAAAAAAATCACTCGGCATATTTTTTACTCCTTGTATTGTTTTAAAGTTATTCGTATCAGACTTTTCCGAAAAATATCTAGGAATCGTTGTCATTTTTTTTCTTACTGTTTTATATTTCTCTCAGAATAAAAGTAAAACTGGTGTCAACACCATTCAGGTCTATATTTCTGCCGTCTGCGTCGGTCACCCAAACACGAATCGAGTCAACCCTTGTTTTGTTTACTCTCGAATATCCTATGTGGTACGGTGTTCTCTCGAACGGGTAACTACGAGTTAGATTTGCAGTACTAAAGACGTAGATTACATCACCCGACTTACCGTCTACAACAGAACTAGAGAACTAGTGATCAAATCACAATGAACATAAAGACTATCTATCCCGTTAGTGATGTTAGGCAATTTACTACCGTATTCCGTCTCCTTTACTATTTTTTTTATCAAACCCGATTAACTCAGCAAAGTTTACGTCTCTCAAGTCTAGTACCGTACCCTTGGTTAGTGTAATTAACACCTTAAAGCTCGTTAGATCAAAGTCTAGTTTTAATACGCTGTCTTCGACTTTGTCGTTTATCGACAAAAAATCTGATATATAAGTGGACATGTCCCCGTAGCTGTAGTTACCATCAGCAAATGTCAATTCCTTGAACGTTTTCCTAGGGTCGAAGACACTCTTAGAATCAAGACTATACTTTATTTTCTTGTTACCATAGAACTCAGAAATATTATACCAACTGTAAGTCATACTATTAATCTGAGACAAACCGAAGACATACTGCTTATTCTTATCTAGTACCAAGGGTTCTTCGAACTGGGTCACAAAATCAGAAGGAGTTCCGACGCCGGCATAACTAGAAAGTGTTATCTTTTGTTCCATTTTTTATTACTCGAAATATTTTCTATAAATTCCTTCATACTGTTCTTCCGTTATATCCTTATTCGACAGAAGAGTATCTAGAATAGTCATTCCTTCGTTTACTAGTTCGCCACTGGTATTACCAGACTCGATACCAGCAATCAAAAGCTATAACCGATCTACCAGTTTTGTCGGGTCATGACACAAAATATTCTTATATTTGCCACTCGTCTTTACCAGAGGGTGTTGCGACAGCGCAACTCGTTTTCTAAACATATGTTTTGCAGAATCAGAATACGCTTGTTTAGGATTGTACCTCTTTGTCACTAGGTCAATAAAGTCGTTGTCGACTGGTTCCTGAATTACTTGTTGTCTTTTATTATCTAGTCCGTACAACCTATTATATTCGAGAAGCTGTTCTAAGTCCAGCAGTAGATCAGAAAAGAAGGCGTTAGTGTGTATTTTGTACGACCCCTTAGACGCGAAACCGCTACCACTTTTTTTCCCCTGCAATCCCTGGTAATACTTTTTATTTTTGTTCTAGAGATATTTGACATCTTCTGGATGTTACGCCCCGGGTTTCATTTTTGCCAGCAACACATTCATACCCTTTGCCCTACTGATCTTCTCTTTGTTACTCAGGTCAGCGCCTGTGGCGGTGTTTTCTAGTTGTTCCTTGGCGTCATAGTGACTGATATTCACACCACTGGTTCTATTTTGACTATCTGCGGTTCCACCGGTGGTTCATCTAGTGCCTGCGGTAGTCCATCCTGTGGTTCCTCTATCGCGGGAACAGGAAGATCCATAATATTAGTTACGGGAATTAGTTGACCGACTTGTGCCGCAGGCGGTGCTGTTGTTTTTATTGCTTTCGTTACTGGTTCAAAGAATTTCTCGAGTTTATCCGACTGTATACTTTTTCTTTTTCTTTCTTCTTCCTTCTTCTTGATGTAATTCTGTACCGCTTTCTCTGCTTTTGACTTCTTTTGAGCTAGATCCTTTAATTCGTTTAACATTTTTTCTTCCTTTTATAAAAGATAAGTAATAAAAATGAGTATATTTAATGAAATATCTCAGACGGTGTCAGGAGGTCCGGTAGGACATACGGAGACTAATTTTGATGTAGTGCTAAGTAAATATGCGAGCAAGGCTCAGTTAGATGGAGTGAGAAGAGAGTGTTTCCGTAAAGGACAAGACTTAGACATGGGTGGGCACAAAATCATAGGTCTTTCACCCGGTTCCGGCAACGACCACGTAGCAACAATAAAGCAAATAAGCGATACTTTCTTTCCTGCGGTAGCGCGTAAAGACCTGGACATGAATAAGAAGTATATTAGGGGACTCGAGACCGACTTAGATGACCAAACCTGTGCGGTAAACAAGAAGTCGCTGCAGCAGAAAATAGACACACAGAAACGGAACTTTGCAGCGGAGTATGCTGGTAAGGCTTTTGTTGCTGCAAGTGAACGAGAACTAAGAAAAGACTTGCACAGACAGTTTCTAAGACCAATTCACCTATCACAATTTGAGGAAAAAGTAAGTACTGTTTATACTAAGAATGAGGTAGACGCCAAGCTAGACCCTGTTTATACTAAGACCGAGGTAGACGCCAAGCTAGCCGATTATGAGGGTTATACAAAAAATGAAATAGATACTAAAATTCAGGATAACAAGAGAGAATTAAGGAGATTTTTCAATAAAACAGGAGAAAAGAAGTACGAGAAAAAGAAAGCTGCATCATTTCTTGCAAGAGTGAAACCCGGATATTATATTTTGTCTGAGAATGTAAAAGTCAAGTGGTTATCGGACGAATTCTATAACAACGGTGATATAGAGGAGGATCTCGACAACTGGAAACTAACCCTAAACCCGACGGACGGCAGTGCCGGTGAAACTCTTTATTTGTTTGGTGCGCATCTAATATTTGAGTCGCCAGAAGAGCCCGTATTTACTAACGAAATTAAGATGATGTTGAAAATAAATCAATTGAGCGCATCAAAGGAAATATCTTTCATAAGAGCGAGAACAGATAATAAGGGGGAGATAACACTTTTTCATATCGAGAAAATAAGAAATAGCGCTACTTGTTCACTTCTTTTTAGTGCAGCCTTTTCAGTAGTTATGAAATTAAGCGAGAAGAGTAGGATTGCGGTGGTCGAATTAGGGATAAACACTCATTCGTTGTTCCGATTCCTACAGAGTATTGGGAAAGATATTCAATATTCTATCCGTGATTACGGTTTTGAACTAGTTTTCTCAGAAGAAGGATTTGCCGGTATTAAGCAGAATTATACTAACGGCGAAACTACTGAATACAGAATAATTAGCGAGCGTGATGTTATAGGTCTATATCAAAAAAGATAATCGCAAATATCGACATTGAATTAAATGGTAAAGCGTGTTTCATAGAGTGTCGTACTTGGAATGATTTTGGAAGTGAACTTCATCGGTGGAACTTAGGACATTGGAAAAAAGAGTATTCCTTTGGTCTTTCTAATGGGGCTCAAGAAGTCAAATTGCACCTGGGTTATATTGCTAAATATGTGATGATTAGTATAAGAGGAAAAACAGGTTATCGGGTAAGAAAATTTAGTCTAACCCCGGAGGAACAATACCAACATGTATATCTAAGTCCTCCGGTTAAAACAACACCATACACTTTTAGTTACTCTCTGGGCGGTCTATTCGGTATGTCTACATACCCTATTGCTCCTCGTGT
This sequence comes from Modiolus philippinarum, assembly GCA_002080025.1. Classification (NCBI taxonomy): domain Eukaryota; kingdom Metazoa; phylum Mollusca; class Bivalvia; order Mytilida; family Modiolidae; genus Modiolus; species Modiolus philippinarum. Next base: position 118,431 of record MJUU01037526.1, read on the forward strand.
AACTCCGATACCGATCGAGCTTCCAGACAACAGCTTGACTATTGATAAACCATTTGTTATAAACGGAAAGATCTTACACTCACCCGATGATGGGTTTCAGCAGTGGATAAAATTCAAGGATAAGTGTACACCCACATTTACTGTCCGTTTGTGCATCGGGTGTATGAGACAAGATACTGCCGTAGGCACTCCTCCGTACATCTCATGTTACAAAAAAGGGACGACACCAATAACTAGCACCGAAATTCTAGAGACCAGGAAATCCATCGGTGGTTATAATCAATTTGAGATAAAAATGAGTCAGACGTTTGAAAAGAACGACGAAATATTCTTTGGAGTTATAGCCCTAACCGGAATCGTTTGGCTAATTTCTCCAATGACCTCACTAAATGTAATCGAAGTCGAAATTAAGTTTTAGTGTAATTTAAACGATAAAAATCAGTTAAAAAAGATGAATAGTGATTCAGTGATAACTTTAGAAGGACTGCCAAACGGAGTTTTCGATATAGTTAATATTCAAGAGAAAGAAAGGATCGTACATTTGTACTGTCCTCTTAGAGCAATAACCTTTAGAGTGTGGGTGCGCAGAGATTTACTAGAAGTACTAAAGACTCGAGAAGTATTTGCTTGGTTGTGCGATGAATAGAGACTATCTCAGAGACTGCAAGTCCGACATCGGAATCCAGGAGTTAAAGTCGTTTGAATACCCTTTCCATTTAAGAAATACTCTTCTATTTTTGTGATCCCGTCTGATAATCTTTTCTATTCTGTATGTCTCTTGGTCTGTCTTCTGGAGTTCTTGTTCGTAGAAGCTTCCTTCTATTGGCTGGTTATTCAAGTCCGTGATCTTGTAAGTTATTGGTTCTGTGTATTGGATCGTCGAAATAGTAAATACCTCTTCGGTCCAGTTGGGTGTATAACCCTTTTCAAACGTGCCTTTCTTTTTAGATATTCTGACCTTGTCGTCTAGTTTGAATTTTTGGTTTACTCTTAGTTTCCTTCGTATCTGAGTAAACGGGGGATTTGCTTGCTTCTACTGGTTTCATTTTGATTGACGAGTGCTTCGTGTTATTGTACTGCTCTACTAATTGTGGAAGTACTGAGATATAATTGTAGGTGTTATTGGCGGAAAAGTAGCGAAACATCTTACCTTTGAGTGTGCGATTGAAGCGCTCTTTCCCTGATTGAAAGTGTGGTACATTCTTATTTTGTATTTTTCTAGGAGTGTCTTAAACTTCTGGTTGTAAAACTCTGATCCCTGATCGACCCATAGTAATTCTGGAGTTCTTCCCTCTTTTAGTATGCTCTCGAATCCGATAGCCACTTCTTGTCCTGTCTTTGATTTTAGTGGAACGCTCCAAGCGCATTTGCTGAATACGTCAATCACATTTAGTAAGTATTTGTACCCCTTGTTATCTCTGAAATAAGCTTGCATGTCTACGAGATCTGCACTCCAGGTGTCATCGACATGTGATACTCTTACTTGTCTGAGAGGGAACTTTCTTTTTGCTTGCTTATGTAGTTCTTCTGCTAGTTTGTCTGTCCACTTTATTTTCTCCTTTTTTTACACCGAGACCCAGTTTGCTTTTTGCTCCTATTACACCCTGAACTATCTTTTTGTTTACAGCTTCACCGACTGATGATGGTTTTACTTGTTTTAGGTCAGACATCATCTTCTTGTCACATTTTTGTTTGTCGTGCTGCGCATCATAACAAAGATCATGACTCCTACAAACCCTATCTAATTTATTCTTGGTGGGTAAGTCCATTGTGTTGTAAGGCCCACAGTAATTCGTTCCTGGGAAAGTAATTCCGCCCTTCGGCATTACAGGTTTGATGGCCTTGTGTATGTCAAGTTTACCTCCGGCGGTGCCACGCACAAACTTGGTTTTCGTGATTGCTGTATTCTATGAACTTATCGTTGGATAATTGTACGACACCTTGGGGAAAGACACTGTGACTATTTTCTCTTTTACGCAGTAGCTCATTTTTTGAAGTACTCTTTTAATAGTATTTCATTTTTTATTGTATCCGTCGGATTAAGGTCTTTGTATTGTTGCAGTCATACACTATTTTACCATTTTGTCTGACTGTCATTTGACTAAGAAAATTTGTTACATCTGAAATAACAGATACTGTGTCATTATCTGGTGCTGCTCCGTCAGCTAGTTTATCTACTTTAAACTTGATAAAAAAATACCCATTGTACCAGTCATAAAACGAAGCCCTATCATTTATACTAAATTTGTAATCCGTTTTGACTTGTGCTTGTCCATTTTGTGGAGTTCTTATGGGAGTGTCTAGTAAAAAGTTACAATACTCATATCTATCGCAGAACTGTGTTACTCTAAACATTTTTTATTACTGGATTATTATTTTCTTTCTTATATAAAAATATGTCAGAGATTAGAAGTCGTGCCTTGGAGAGCTTGAAGCAAGATTTATGTTCAGAAGTTCGAACGTGTGTTCAAAAACTAGAAAAAAAAAACAAACGAACAGCCAACATTATTTTATCTGCGCTTACCATTTGTACTATATAAATATAATAACGATTGGTTCTACAGTAGGTATTTCAGCCTCGGGTATCGGTATGATAGCTGGTGCTCCGTTAAGTTCATTAGCTGTAATAAATTCTATTACTATTCTTATTTTAAACGCGTTTTCCAATAGAAAGAAAAAACGACAAAAACAATTTATTTCTTATTAAATACTTTTTACTTCTGGAGTGCTTAAAGCAGAGTTTCAACCGTTGTAGAAACAAAAATCGTAAACACGTTTTTTGTTATACGCTTCTGGTATTAGTTGATATGGCAAAAAGCCGTAGGTTTTTGAAAACATGTTTTCAAAAACCTACGGCTTTTTGCCATATCAATTACTACAATACCAATAGTACTATAGCTATAGGTCTACTTCCTTGTCTTTAAGACTAATGCCTGAATCGTTTCAGTAAATTAGATTACTCCCTAGGCATTAGGTTATTGCCGAGGAAATAGGCTCAGTGCCCGATTTTACTTATACATATACAGTGTCTCTTAAGAAATTCAGTGCAGGCATACTTTGTTTTAAGTGTTCATTTTTTTCTTTTGCATTGACAAACGATGACTGTTGAATATTCGAAAAGCACAAATAAAAAAATTAGTGATGTAAGGAAAGGTTAGAGCATTTTGCTTAGTATACAATGTACTTATCTTGGAGAAACTGTTTGAACTTAGAATTAGTCGAATATAAGAATTATTTCTTCACTACCAAACTTACCTTGATTTTCTTATAACCCGACCACTGGCTATATCAATATTGTTGGTTAATGTGGTGGCTCTGTACCGCGTTGTGGTTATTTAAACAATCAGCGCTTTGCCAATGTTCTGTTTTCAGGACAATTCTAACGGATAAGGATGTAATATGTTTTTATCTTTGATCAGATTCACTGCTTTCGCAAAAATACACATATATCCTATTTATGTTTTTGGTCGATTAATGGTTCACTACAATCTTTGAGCCATGCTATTTGAGAGAAAAACTATACAAATGTGACTTGAAATGATTTTATTACTGTAAGCATAGGTATTAAATGTCAATTTTTTCCATGTCTTTAGTCAACATACAGAATGAATGAAGAGTGACGGAAGGAACGAAGACGAAGTGATGGCAAAAACTCATCCCATCTATAACTAGGTAAGCTAAAAATTGAAAACGGCATCAGCTGCTCCGCCGGCAGATCCAACCTTCGAAAAAAGGAAGGTATCGAAGGGGTCCCAGAAAAGAAGGGGGGGTTCCAGTCAATTTTTTTTTACCATTTTTGTCATTTATTACCTAAATTCTGCACATAATTTTAAACATTCTCCAGAAAAAGGGGGTTCCAATCCCGGAACCCTCCCCTTGGATCCGCCAATGGCTGCTCGGTATGAGGCATCAGTCGAATAGGTTATTAAGAAATTGGTCCTTCTCATTGGGGAAAAATGATGAGATATCTAACATCTATGATATCTTGTTGAGAGGTCCTTCACTAAACAGTTTCTGTATCAGTGTTTTGGCGTATTTCAAAAGTCTGTGTCTCTTAAGTTTAATAGGGTAGGTTAGATGTAAATATTACTTAAATCTAGAACGGTTGGATAAAGCACAGCTCTATAGAGAAGAAGCTTATGAAATAGACGTGCCGATGTTATATTATTTATAATTAGAGGGGAATATTTTCAATCGATATGAAATTATATCACACTGAGGTACCCTTTGGGTCCTTTTCTCATAGCAATAACCAACAAAATCTAAGCTGAGAACCGATATCAGCTAAGGACAGAGCCTTTGCAAGGCATGCATGAAAAATAATATACGGGTTTAAGCAGAATACCCCATTCCTGAAAATAAGTTTTAAATATATAGTTTTGATACTACAATGGTACGGCAAAGACTGATTTGGGACTTCTTATAATGTATCTTTGGTGAATTTTAAAAGTAACGTCTCTAAAATTATTCCTACAAATCTTCCACATTAAAAGACTAATTGGGTTGAATCGGAAAGTTTTTTTCGCCAAAATAAAGTATATATATTGTTTATTCCTATATTTATTTGGAACCTGAAATAGCACCAGCATCTTCATTGGAGCGTTTTCTCAAGAATAAAAAGAACCAAATGCAACTATATATACATTTGCAGTTATATGCCACATGGCTTTCTGCAAATAAATTCTAATTTTGGATTTATACTTACTGACAACAATTCAATACATCAAAAGTTAAGTGTATGTACAGTTCCAAATATTTTGCAATTTAAAGTAATTTTGTTGAAATTATTTGCTAATAGTTTGCACTTTTTGCTTAAATACACTGGATTCAGGTTCGAAAAAATAGTAGAAGTACATTTATGAGTTATTTCTATGTTAATTTATTTTATCAATACCCAATATTTGAATAAGTCCTTAACCTTGCAGCTTGCCACTGCAGTACAGTTCAGATTTGAGTTGGAATGTCGCACCAGCATAATAAAATATGCGGGACTCATCTTGAATTATCAAAATAGACGTTTTTTCCGAACACTTATTAGCGTTTCTCGTATGTCTGTCGTAAACTGTACATTTAAATATCACCTCTTGAATTTTAATTATTTGTGTAAATAGTAGTTGGGTCATCTGAAACTCTTTTAAAAGATTAAACCTTATTAACGATGATGAATGCAAGCTGAAAACATAGGTTCGCACCTTGCATCCACCGTGAATAAGGTGGAAAAACATTTAAATACCTTCTCCAAAACTTTTGTGCCAATATTGGAACCAATCTCGAACAAGTTAATTGAAAAACAAACAACTTATTCAAAAAAGAAGTACAAACAGATTGGACAATCGGGGCAATTACCAGTGAACAGTGAAGAAATAGGTAGAGCCAAGAAATTAGACTTCTACATGACCCCTAATGAATAGTCACCCGACAGAAAAGATATCAGAGTTCGTTGATTTCCATTTCCGACCATTTGTGGAAGATCTCCCCTCTCATATTCAAGATACTACTGACTACCAAAGAAAAATGGATCAGCTAAATTCTCCAGAGAATACCATACTTGTTTCCATGAATGTAACTCCACTTTACATCAACATTCCAAATGAGGATGGCACTGTAGCATGCAAAGAAGTTTGCGAAAAACGAACAGAAAAGAACCACCTGCTGAATGTCTTGTGGAAATGCTCACATTCGTTCTTAAGCATAATAATTTCACCTGCAATAGAGAGCACTAACTACAAGTCAATGGTGCAGCTATGGGAACCAAAATGGTCCCATCTTATGTCAACATTTGTATGAGTAGTATTGAAAAACCACTGTCTTGGTCCCGATTTATTAATGATGTTGATATGAAATGGACTAATACCGAGAAAGAACTACAGGATTGTTTTAGTTTATGGCAATTCCATTCAATCCTCTATCAAATAACCCATAAAATGTCAAAATCAAAAAATATCTTTTCTTGATACTACCACTTCTTTCAAAGAGGAATTAATTTTCACAAACATATATTCAAAACCGACAGACAAACATCATTATCAAGTTACCACCCAAAACACTGTTTTAATAGCATACCATTTAGCCAAGCCATCAGAGTGAAACGCATTTGCTCATCTTATAACACCACTAAGCAAAGACTTCGGGAATTAAGACACCATCTTCAATCAAGGGGGTACTCTGACAAAGTCATAAGAAAGGGTTCAATAGAGCATACAATGTATCAAGTCACCTGAGACGAGCTCTTTCAGTACAAAGATAAGAAGGTCAGTAAAATAAATCCTTTGATCCTCACATATCATCCTTCGCTGGCAAATGTTTTGAGCTTAGTCCAACATCACTGGAAGGAAATTAAAAAATGCAAAAAAAAAACTATCGGAAAATGTCCCCTGAGCCACCAATCATTGCTTTTAGTAGATCAAAAATCATTAAGGATACTTTGGTGCGAGCGAACCTTCCGCAAAACTCGTCACCACTGGGCCAATGCAAACCTTGTGGTGATCAATAACAAAATATTGAGGTTACTGAAACATGCCAGTGTTGTCAGAAAATGCAACAAACACAAAAACAAACAAAAAAACCCCAAAAAAACAAGCAAAAAAAAAACAAACAAAAAACAAACAGGTAAAGTATATAAGGTGTTCTGCAATGTAAATTATAAGACACCCAATGTGGTATACCGTTTATCGTGGTCTACAGTACATTTGTATGTGGGTGAAAGTGTCGAACCGTTTAATAAAAGAATGAATGGATACCGCAGTGATCTCGTTAAAAAAAAAACATTTCTACCTGTCAGTCAAAATTTCAAATTACCTGGCCTTTTGAAGATTTTGCAAGATAAAAAGGGACCATCATTAATCACGGGCGTGGTTGAAGCGATAAACAGAAACAATCGAGAGAGAGAGAGAGAGAGAGAGAGCTTCTTGATCAGAGAGTATATAAATATGTTCATTTTACCCGGATGGCATTGTTTTTATTCCGTTCATTTAAGTATTCATTTAAGTATTCCTTCCCCAACCCATTTCTTAACTTATCCATCTATAACGTTTTGTGCGTAAGTCTGATACAAAAAATATTTTTGACAATCTTTGTGAATAAATTGTGATCTTGTGTCCAGTTAATTCATCTTTGACAGTCGATGTATGTAACATAATTTTTCACGATCAATTATCAGATCATTAGACATTGAGAAGGCTAGTATGTCTGGCGAAATATTCGTTATTTGATCAATTTAGGTCTTAGATTGCCTAATTTTTTCTATAATAACTTTATTTTGATATTGTTTTGTATCACTTTAGACGTATATATATTTCATGATTTTTGACTATCTTATACTTTTATTGGATTTAAAACAGGTTATACGAGTAACCTAAACCTTAATATAACGTGCAGTTAAAAATTAAAATTTTAAAAATACACCTCACTAGTGCTATTGACCCATGTTATCGGGAAGTTTTTACACGTAAATGTTGACCGCCTGATTCTGAGAAAAGGGAAGTGTATGAACATTTGTAGAAGTTAATTTTTAAAACATTAACAAATCGCTTCAATACATCGGCAAACGAAAACCGAAGCAAAAATTATGAAAGTGGGAATTCCAAAATACAAAATCCAAAATCACGGAAATTCACTTGGAGGCAGCATTACAAAGACAAAACAAATAAACAAAAATGAACAACAACGCCAAAAAACTAAAGCACTAACAGTGTGAAAACCTTACTAAAAATAAGATATCATCAGGTGCTGCGGACGGGTAAGCATAATCTGCTCCAAAAAATTATTATTTAAAATACACCTCTTCAATAATGTGCATTCAGATAATTGATTTCCAGTGAAGAACACTGATGAAAAGTCGTCATACATCGAGATATATCTTACACCAGAAACGTCATAAGGCCATGTTGAAACGTTGATTATATGATAAATTGATAAGAAACATGGATTAGAATAGTAAAATGCATCCCTAACCAAGTGAAAAAAGTTTGAAATCGGGGAGATATTTAAAGTTAATATATCCCAAGAGTACAAATTATGCAACTCTCACTGCAGATCGACCTTTTTTTTTGTTCCCTTACGAACAAGACTTCACAAACAAAAGCTACAAAATAAAAACAAGACACAAAACAGTGATAAACTTATTCCTATTTTCAATTATAACAAAAGTATATTGGCGATATTCTTAATATTGACAATCCCCAGTTCTTAGATTATGTAGACGTTATTTACCCACAATAACTGAAACTAAATGAAGCTAACAATTAATCCAAAAACTGCCCTTATCTGGATTTAACTATCATTATTGACACTGGTAAAATAAAAAAGTAAAATTCTGCTAAAAAGTAATACTTTGATTTCAGTATTACCAACGCATCCTTTCTTATTGTGGTCTAGCGGGTATTGTCGGCTGTCATTGTGGGCTAGCTTCACACTAGTTTACCAATCTCCATGTCTTGTCAACGACAATCCACTTGTTCCATCCTACGGATGTGTATTTTTCAACTGGCACAACTTGCAAGCGTCTGTTTCGATTTAAATGAACTTAAACTATCACAGCCAAACGTTTACACCAGGGAAGAAATTCCATAAATTGTTGAATACATTTAAAAAGTTCTATAATAGATATAAACATTTGACATCAAAATATGGTGATAGTCGCAGACAGATTACTACTAAGGGTCTTTCTAATAATATTTCCACAGAAATGTTTTTAAAACTGATAAAAAAAAATCAGAAAAACTAGAATGCAACGTTCATTCTTTACGCACTAGTAGATACCAATAAGATATTCGACTTGAATCACTTAAATTAGCTTTGGGATCCAATGACATGAAGAATTTACACATATATTGGCCTCTCAACGATATTGCCGATGTCTTCTGAAATATTAGGTGATTCTTTACCAAAGTCTTCGGGAAGTCTTGATTTAGATTATACTTCCATAGTGCAAATGTGTTCCACCAAGACACCGCCCCCTGAGCTAGCTGGCAGATTACAGACGAGCACCTCTTTACTCACCTTTAAAATTACGTTTTACCTTATTACCTTATTCTCTTCCTTTCAAGATTATTGTCATGGAGTTAGTAATCTTCATGTATTGGGTTTTATTCGTATTTATATACTTTAGGGAAACGGGACAGAGAAAAGGGAAATTTGGGTACTCATAAACAGGTTTAACCCTACCACTGGCTTTTTCTAGTCCCGGTAACAAGTCCGGCTGTGCCGATTTAATATTGATCATTGTTGGCGTATGTCTGCTTCCTCATTTGTTTATTCCTATGCAGTTCCCTGACAGACTGTAGCATGCGAATGTAATTTTAAACCATTGTAGATGTTTTCTGTTATCTCTTTTTTTTCATACGCTGAAGTCGCTGAAAACTTAGTCACTTCAGATGGCAATTTGGACAACTTTTATATCTCACTTCAGTTAAAATAAAATCATTTTGAAGATCATAACGCAAGGGTTGCAGTATAAAAGCCGATAGAAAAAAATAATGTGATCTAAATGTACACTAAGGAGAGAGCTTTGTAAAGATAATGCTCTTGAATTTTCTATGAAAAATACAAAAATATTGCAGTGACCTACCAAAAAGCACCGAAGTGGTGACTACATTGGGGTGCAGATATAACCTCTCATAAAGTTAACTTGAAGCAGTCATAAAAGCTGCTCTAAGTTAACTTAGAACAGGTATCAAGTCTTCTCTAGAACAGCTCTAAGTCTGTTCTAGAATCCTGACCACTCTTACCAGTCATGGTCATCCCTAGAATCCTGACCGTTCCGGTCAGAGCTATGACTGCTCTGACCTGTTCTACCCATGACCGTTCTACCTAAGTCTGTTCTAGCCAGTCTGTTCTGGCCATGACTGCTCTCAGCTGACCTGTTCTAGCTATGACCGCTCTAATACCAGCTCGATCTTGTCTTGTCTTGTCTTATACAGGTATAATCCTCCGTCTTCCGGAGCACTCCAATTAAGGATAAAAGCTTTTCCCTAACCTAGCCCTATCCGTTACACATATTTAAAATATATACATAGTAAATAAAAGTTACTTAAAATAGTGCGATTAGTGGCTTATAAAAAGTACGTTAGTGGCTTTTAAGAATGTATTTACAGTCACTATATTAAAATATCTGTTTCCAGTAAATGTGAACGTAAGTAGTATATGAGTACAGTTCGGTTAGTATTTGTGGAGGTGGTGCGAGGTGGTGCCGGAAGTGACGTCACCGGAAGTGACGTAGAGCGGAAGTGATGTGACGGAAGTCACGTGACCGGAAGCGGAAGTCACGTGACCGGAAGTGTGACTTAATTACATTGCGCATGCGCAACCGGAAGTAGCCCTATTTTAGGTACTAGTCGGCCATATTAACCGGAAATGACGTGTTGGAACAACACTTGACCCCACAGGGGCTTCGTATGACGTTATTACATAACGCATGCGCGACCAGAAGTGGGCGTAGCCTATGGTATTATACCGGAAGTAGCTCTTTTTGAAGCCCTATATGGGCCTATTGACCGGAAATGACGTGTTGAAAGAGTGCAAGACCCCGCAGGGGTGTTGTGTCACCTTACTACAGTGTACATGCGCGACCGGAAGTGGGTGTAGCCCCTGTTGTAGACCGGAAGTCGGGTATGTTCACTAGTCGGAACGACTTGGGCGTGATCTTTCGGATGTTTTCGGAAGTTATCGTTATCATTGTATTTCTTAAGGTGTCTTCTATCACGTCCGCGTTCATCGTGGCCATTCAAGTGATTGTTAAGCACTTTGTTGGTTGCTAGGTGTCTTCTATCAGGTCCGCGTTCGACAAAGGGACATAACTCTTGGGATTTCCCGCGTTTTTTGTGGGTGTCTTCTATCACGTCCGCGTTCGTCAAGGGACATAACTC
>MJUU01037531.1:2747-13870 GCA_002080025.1 Modiolus philippinarum
TATTCTTTAAATCTTGGGTTATTAAGAGAAAGTACATCGTCTATATATCTGAAGCTGAAATTAAAAGTCTGTGCTAGTTGTTTTTGTTTCTGTTGTATCAGCCCTTGGAAAAACTTTGCTTCATACGAAAAAAGGAAAAGGTCAGCTAAAAGTGGCGCACAATTTGTTCCCATAGGAATCCCTATTGTCTGTTGAAAAACGCGGCCTCCATTAACAAAAATGTTGTCGATCAAAAATCCAAGCATCTTAATCACGTCATTTTCACTGTATTTCTTGTTTGACTCAGTGTGGTTCTTACCAAAATATGTTTTGTCTTTTCCTATTACCAGATAAGAACACCTACGTTCTCCGTTTTTGGTACAGAAACATTGATGTATCAGATCGGAAATTACTGTTTTAAGTTTATTATGGGGAAGAGTTGTATAAAGGGTAGAAAAATCAAAAGTTTGAATGCTATTGTAGTATGCGAGACTGTTTGAGGAGAGCTGTTCAATAAATAACGAAATGCTAAAATTGTAGAAGAAATTTAGGTCTATAAATATAGCCATTTCGACAACTTATGTCTCTTTTCTGCAGATAAATCCACAACGTAATGAAGACAAGAAATCAAATTATGTTCCAGAGTTTTAAAAGCACAAATAACATAAGAGGGTTAGAAGTGATGAACCATAAGAATCGCCAGACTAGAGTCCATTACTTCGAGTCTGATCCAAAACAGATCAAGATGAAGAACAGCAATAAAAGCATTGTTCCATTGCTTAAAACCGTGTATTTGTAGAGACTTTGTTTTATGTTCATTTACTCCATATCCCTTAATTGCTTATTTGTAAAGTGAAAATATCGAGTATTTTGAAATTCTAAGAAGACTTAAAGAAGATAATATTTCCTTCATGAAAAATTGTGTTTTTAGCTGTCGTGTTTGAACACCTAAGGTAATTGTTCTACATCAGCTCTTTCTAATGCTAAAATTTGTGATCTATCATGTGTTGATTTTCCACCTCGACTGAAGTGATATCAGTATTCAAAATGGCAGATTTCAAATTTACTGCTATCTGGATATTTTGTTGTTTTACAGCATGATCCAAAAATGAAAGCAAATTGTGACAGATTTGAAACTGGAAATGCATTTTCGTTTACATGAAGTTTATCATTTGGTTCGGGATATCTTATTTGAAAGGAAAATGAGTGATTATTAATCAATTTAAGTTTAAAAAGTCCTAGTTGTAATGTGTATGTTTCATATCCTAGTTGTTATGATGTGACAACCCCTGTCATTCAGTTAAAATACCACTTATAATGCAAAATGTAGAAGACAAAAGATAAACAGAAAGGCAGCTGAAGGTAATTACATTTTATCGGTAATTTGAATGAGTTTTCTTTGATCTCACGAAGCAAATATTTTTCAGTATTTGCTACTGCCCGAACACGAAAAAACATTGGCAAAAAGTATCTTAGGCCAAGGCATCCTTGGTCAATCAGAATCAATGAATCAAAGCAATATGCATCTTACAGAGACTCTTACCGGATCGTACGAATTAACTTTTAGTAATCAATACTGGTCATTTTCATTATTTGTTGAACATTAACATTCATTTCAAAATTTGTTCTATTAAATGATTTAGTTAATTACCAATACAAAGAATAATAGAAATTTTGTTTTTGATACAAGAAATATTGGCTCAAATAATGGACTCGCCTACAAGGGGCTCGTCCATTAATGTTCGCCAATATTTCTTGTATCAAAAACAAAACTTTCATTACTCTATAGGCCTATATATTTTGAGGAAAAATTTGATCAGTGTTATCTACTTACCAGGAAATTGATCTAAAACAAATTAAAGATCTATATCAATATCTGTAAAACAATCACTCTAAAAGTATTTCTAATTAAGACATTCTGTATTTGTCACCTCTAAATAATCAATATATTGTTATGAGCTTAGTTCTTGCGCATTTGCGTGCAAAATGCACAAAATGCACTTCTGTATTTAGTCATTTACTGCTAGTGGACTGTTCTTCCCCGAGGGTATTCACCAGCCCAGTAGTCAGTAATTCGGTGCCGACCCGAAAGCCGATTCTATTTAGAACTTTACAATATCTAAATTTTTGTTAAATTTTGTTGAAAACTAAGGAGTATCTCCCTCATGAAAAGCTCTGTCCCTAACAAGCTCTGTCCCTAACTGATTTTGGCTTTACTTTTAGATCATATTGATTATTTGTTCTCTATCAGTTTTTACACATCTTTGAGTTTATGGTTTTCAAAACGTTTCGATGTTATCTGCACTGAAGAAACATCAGTTGTCAAAATGCTCATATGCAGAAATTAAATTCACAGTAACTTCGGTATTTAGTTATTTGTTACCACTGGATCGATGCCACTGCTGGTGGACTATTAGTCCCCGAGGGTATGCACCAGCCCAGTAGTCAGTACTTCGGTGCTGACCCGAAAGCCAATTCTATTTGGAACTTTACAATATCTAAATTTTTGTAAATTTTGTTGAAAACCAAGGAGTATCTCCCTCATGCAAAGCTCTGTCCTTAGCTGATTTTGGCTTTACTTTTAGATCATATTGGTTATTTGTTCTCTATCAGTATTTACACATCTTTGAGTTTATGGTCTTCCAAACGTTTCGATGTTATCTGCACTGAAGAGACATAAGTTGTCGAAATGCGCATATGCAGAAATTAAATTCACAGTAACTTCGGTATTTAGTTATTAATAACTATCTAACAATGAAGGGATATGGAGTAAATGCAAATGAGACAAAATCTCTACAAATACAATGTAAAACACAGCAATGGAACAACGCTTTTATTGTTGTTCTTCATCTTGAAGTCACCATGAGGCCTTCATCAATGAGCATTGCTCATACCTCATAGCAAGTTCAAGACGGCCCCTAGCATCGGTTTATCTAGTCTTGATGATATCACCAGTATGCTTTAATCACACAAATGAAACTATTGTCATTTTTGTCAAGAAAATCAAGGAACAAATACGCATGCCTAAAATGAATTTTTTTTCTTTTTTTCTGATGCTTTTTGTTTTGAATGTAAATTCCATAAATCTAATTCTGCTAAAAGTCTTGTAAAAGTTCCACATTCCTTTTTTTCCTAAAACGAGGAGTCTAGTTTACCAGACCCTAAAAACGATAAATTTCCCCAAAAGGTTCATAGATTTCATCTTTATTTCTCAACATTTCCTAGTTTGTATATTTTGTATGCTATATTTGTAATTTCAATTACATCATTTGCCATGCTCTTAATTTGTGAGAAAATCCAGAAAAACTGGGACGTAACTTAATTTCTTAACGTAATAGTGGATATCGACGAGATATTCTGAACAAAATCCGTTAAATTGGGTTAGGATTCCAGTGACCTGAAGACTTTAGATGTATACTGGCCTCTCACTGATACTGCCGATGTCTACTGAAATACATGAAGACTCTTTACCAAACCCTTCGAGGAGTTTTGAGTTTGATTTTTCTTCCGTAGTGCGACAGTGTTTTACCAGCACACTAGATTTCTTGAGCTACCTGGCAGTTTAGCAGCGAACACTCTTTGACCCTTCTTTCTAAATTACGTTTTGTCATTAGCTTATCTGTTCCAAGATAGTGGTCATTGAGTTAGAAGTCTACCTGTATTGGGTTTTATTCGCATGCTTATGATACTATAAGGAAGCGGGATATAAAAAGGGGAGGTTTGGGTACCCATAAACCGGTTTAACCCTACCACTGGCTTTTGCTAGTGCCGGTACCAAGTTCGGCTATCCCGAGTTCCTATCGTTATTTATGTTTGTCTCTTGTTTTCGTTGTTGTTTTTCTGGTGCAATTTGCTTGTGGATCGTGGCATGTGATTGTAGTTCCTGGCCATTGTAGGTGTTTGCTGTTATCCTGTTTTTGTAACTAAAATTCTATTACACACAACGGTACTTACTGTTATTAGAATGTACAATATGAAACGATTACCATTGAATTGATATATATATATACATGTATATATATACTAAGCTCATGTTTTGATTGAAATCATATAAAAATAACAACCAACAAAGATTCAACTTTAACGAGATGATAAAATGCTTGATATTTTTGACATGATAAGAAAATCTATACAAATAGTTTATATTGTTATGAGCTTAGTTCTTGCACATTTGCGTGCAAAATGCACAACGAAAAGTTACTGCCGAAGCGAACTAAGCATTTAAAAGGGGGGTAAATCTTGGGTATTGGGAGATACCTCCAGTAGGTATGATCAAAGTGTCGAATTTGCAATATTTTTTCACATAGCGAATAAATATTCATCATGTCTTGCACATTATCATCTTACAACCACCTTTATTTATAAAGAATGCATTTAATGTTATCAAATCTAAAAATTATTAAAATGTCAGATTTTTTTGCAAGCTAGATACTTTAAAAGGATAGATTCAGCAATTTTATTTATTTTTACATACAATAGAGTTTTCTAAAATTAATTATATCTTACATCTTCCAATTTTCATTCTACTCTCAGTTCTAGGTGAAAATCAAACAACTAAGCTTTTTTCAAGAAGAAGTTTTAAAACTGTTCAAATTTAGTACAATTTTCAGCCTATGCATTTCAGAACACCCTAGTATTGCAGTTCAAATTGCTATGATTTATAATTATAAGTCACGATTACTTTGGCTTCAGCTCAAAGCGGTACTAGGGGGCGTCATGATCTTTCCACGACGTACTAATGTGTGCTCGATGTTGAAGACCTCATAGTGACTTCAAGATGAGATACATCAGGAAAATTGTCTTTCCATCTTACCATGTATATATAGGGATTTTGTTTCATGTACATTTGTATAATATACTTTAATTTGTTGATCACATGTAGTACGAAGCAATATATACATTGCTGTTGACTTTAATTTCACATCACATTCCTAAATCTAATGAGAAAGTAGAGTCATAGAGTTAGTAATCTACCTGTACTGGGTTTTATTCGTAGGTTTATTATACTATAGGGCAACGGGATAGAGAAATGAGAGGTTTTTGCAGTTATATGTCAATTGGTTTAACCCTATACCACCGCTAGTTTTTGCAAGTGCCGGTACCAAGTTCGGCTGTTCTGTGTTCCTATCGTTATTGGCATTTGTCTCTCGTCTTCGATTTGTGTTTTTCTAGTGCTGTTGAATTGTGAATTGTAGCATGTGATTATAGTTTTCTGCTATTGCATGTGTTTACTGTCTTTTGTATTTGTGAATTGTAGCATGTGATTGTAGTTTTCTGCTATTGCATGTGTTTACTGTTTTTTGTATTTGTGAATTGTAGCATGTGATTGTAGTTTTCTACTTTTGCATGTGTTTACTGATTTTTGTATATGTGAATTGTAGCATGTGATTGTAGTTTTCTGCTATTGCATGTGTTTACTGTGTTTTTGTATTTGTGAATAATAGCATGTGATTGTAGTTTTCTGCTATTGCATGTGTTTACTGTTTTTGTAGTTGTGAATTGAAGCATGTGATTGTAGTTTTCTGCTATTGCATGTGTTAACTGTTTTTGTATTTGTGAATTGTAGCATGTGATTTTAGTTTTCTGCTATTAGATGTGTTTACTGTTTTTGTATTCGTGAATTGCAGCATGTGATTGTAGTTTTCTGCTATTGCATGTGTTTACTGTTTTTTTTGTATTTGTGAATTGCAGCATGTGATTGCAGTCTTCTGCTATTGCACGTGTTTACTGTTTTTGTATTTGTGAATTGTAGCATGTGATTGTAGTTTTCTGCTATTGCATGTGTTTACTGTTTTTGTATTTGTGAATTGTAGCATGTGATTGTAGTTTTCTTCTATTGCATGTGTTTACTGTTTTTTGTATTTGTGAATTGTAGCATGTGATTGTAGTTTTCTGCTATTGCATGTGTTTACTGTTTTTTTTTGTATTTGTGAATTGTAGCATGTGATTTTAGTTTTCTGCTATTGCATGTGTTTACTGTTTTTTTGTATTTGTGAATTGCAGCATGTGATTTTAGTTTTCTGCTATTGCATGTGTTTACTGTTTTTTGTATTTGTGAATTGTAGCATGTGATACCACGAAAAAGTATAGGTGACTGGATTATTAAAATATGCAATTACAGAAAGCTATTTAAACACATTGGCATGACTATCTCTTTAACATATACTGACAAGGTTTAATCTAGGTTGTTGCACTAAATAACAAATATTGTGTAAAAATATTTACCAAGTACCACATCTGAAAAATACAAAAAATGTAAAAAATGATACACTTGAAATATATTTCCTACATTATGAAATTTTAGATATTTTATTTTGAACGCCACTATACGAAGAATAAACTGAAACTAATAGATTCTCTTTTTAACTAATCATGTAGACTTCCTCATTAGACATAGTTATTCCCGTGACCGGCTTTTCTGACTTGAGGGGATGTATATTGTTCACCTCTGATTGAAGACCCCCACGCGATATCAAGATGTTGACAGGAATAAAAGCCCCGTCCTTGATAAACTGAAGTTTTTTATGTATCGTGTGCGTTTTTGTCACATATACATTCACTCATTATCCTTTCAATTTTTCCTAACTATTAACCAAGGCTTCAAAAAATGCCGTATCAAACGATCAATAAACAAGATGTGCTTTGTGAAACACCAGGTTCCGGCCAGCAATCAAGTCTACAATACAAAATTAATGCTTCGAATTGCAATATAAATTAGCAATTAAGGTTAAGTATACATTTGTGCTAAGCTCCTTTGGATCTATTAACACATAGAATATCAAGTCTTTCACGTTTGTAATTAGAAGCTAAAAGCTACATAATGGTGTTCAGCTTTACAAGGTTAATACACATACAAAATTTATAAGGTCTATCACATCTGGGTAAAACGTTATGAGCCAGGTTTAGGTTACGACAGGCAGACAGACAAACATGCATACATACATGTAGATACATATATACATACCAAGTCCGGCTATCCCGAGTTCCTATCGTTATTTATGTTTGTCTCTTGTTTTCATTATTGTTTTTCTGGTGCAGTTTGCTTGTAAATTGTGGCACGTGATTGTAGTTCCTGGCCATTGTAGGTGTTTGCTGTTTTCCTGTTTTTGTAATACATACATACAGACAGGG
This sequence comes from Modiolus philippinarum, assembly GCA_002080025.1. NCBI lineage: Eukaryota > Metazoa > Mollusca > Bivalvia > Mytilida > Modiolidae > Modiolus > Modiolus philippinarum. The sequence continues at coordinate 9,858 of MJUU01037531.1, forward strand.
TAAAAACAATATGTCCTCGATCTGTAGATCAGTGGCATAAAAAGGTAATCAGTCCTTGTAGTAACATTTTAAGTTTTAGTCCAAGCTATGATTCAAGATTCATTTTTTACTTAGTACTCGGACGAACATTTCTTTTTACTGTCTAGTACTTGACACTACAGCAATTAAATGGGGATGTATGGTAAGAAATAAAACTGGTTGTGCACACAATTTCTATTGAAATGCATTCTTCTAGTCAAGATCGTTGCGGTTGACAATATTTCGAAGGTTTTTCTCCTGCTTTTTTTTTAACCTAACAAAACCATAAAACATCATTTTGAGATAGTCATGTATAAAAAGAGGCATCAAAGCCCCAAAAACAAAAGACAGCGATGCAAAGATTACATGAAAAAAGACAAAATAAATATAGCAACAGACATAGCCAGACATGACATAGAGTTTCACATTTATTAAAATAGTTGTTATCTGTTCTGTTTTCGTGAAACATTAATGCCTAGGTCATGATGGGTTCATGCATTTGCGAGTAGATTATTACCGAAGGGTATCAAAAGTATAGCCCACAGGTTAGTTCTAAGACAACAGAATCTCTCTCTTTCGTGAAAAGCTTTGTCCATATGTTATGTTGGATTTTTAATTGGCTATTTGTTTTTTTCCGTCTAATACATCTTTCTTCTCTTTATTTTACGAAAGGATATGGAGTAAATGAACATGAGACCATAACCCATATGTCAACCCCAACTGGAATAATTTAAATGAGCTGTATGGCCATTTCGGAAATTAATTCCTCATCAGCAGCACTAGAGCCAAAACAAAGGAAATCCATAATTTCAAAAAATGTTTAAAATGCATAAAACCAAACGAAATCCGAATAATCAGAAATAACAAATAAAGCAAAGCACAAAACTACGATGGAGGGAGTAAATCCTTAGGTTTTAGAATTTACATAAATTAAATAATAGTAACTGAACAAAGTGTACACATGAGATATTATCTCATGTTTGTATTCATTAAATTTTATACTGTTTACATCATTAAACATCAAAAGAATACCGATGGGTATAAGCAGACCCATTATTGTTATATCTTGAGGGAACTAAGTTCTTTTTTTTCGAATGTTTGACATTTAAAAATTTAACACAATATCCATTCTACAATGGCATTGATGAAATTATCTTATTTTTTAAATGTCTCAAAAAATCAATTCCAATTAAAAAAAATAAAAAAATGAAATACAATAGAATGAATAAATAAATAAATATACAGAGGAAATATCAGATTTATTCAATGAACAATTCATTGTCTAACATCTTTTCTTCGTTTGAGAGATTTTCGTCCGTAGGCTTCTTCCTTGATAGGATTTATCCCTTCGACAGCAAAATCCGTCGTCAAATTTTTTAAGATCCCTCCGTGGACACAGTGTTTGACCAGGCTGAGTGACTGTGCATACTGAAGGTATGTTACATCCGAGTTCTACAAAAAAAAAAAAAAAATAAAAAATATAAAAAAACAGAACAAATCATGGATAAGTGAAAAATTATATTTACAAATACTGATATTTTAAGTCTTCTCCAGAAAGTTCGAGTTTGAGTTAGCAAACCTAAGTAATGAGATTGTCTGTTGATTTACACCATTTATAAATGTATTCTTTTAACAAATTATACATATTCCGACATTTGATTGCTTTATGTTATCAATTGTTCCCTATGTAACAATTGATTGCTAATGGATTTTGTACTCTACCACATTGTGTCACAGAACGCAAGACATATTTCAGATATAAAAAAAATTTTTCAATGAATTACAGTATTTTTAACTTCTTTTCAGTTAAGAGACACAAGTTGTCGAAAATGTCATTGGCGGAAAACCATTTTAAATCAAGTCGGTATTTATTTATTCTCATGTACATTTACTCCACATCCTTTCATTGTATATTGAGTGCCGTTGTATAATAATGTACTAACATTTTTGAACTGATAAAACAAAATCAAACTTTAATAAAACATTATAGAATCTAAGACCGTTGAGAAAGCAAGACAGGATATTCCCAGATAGTCAATTGGAATATTTCATTCCAAGGCAAGATTTTTCTGCCATGCACTTTCATTTGTGTATGATTTTTTCCGTGTATTCCTTCTTCATTTAAACTTATTTAGTCTTCATGCAACTGAGTGATGTTTTTAAAACGTATAGAAGTTTGAATTTATACTCAAGCTCGGTCTATTTTGAAACTTTCGAGAGTTAATTGTCTTCAAGTATTCTGTCATTTCAAATAATAAAACAATTTAAACTAAATGCAGTTTTGGATTAATTATATTATGTGAAGAAAACAATTTTAAAAATATTTGTCGGTAACTTGAAACTTTTTGGCGGCAGCAGCAATGTGGTAATTGTTCATCTTTGAAGGACCAAAACAGACTCTAAATGGATCCCATTAATATGTCCACCAGCATTTAAGATAAAGGAAACAACAGAAACCACTTGATCTACATCTGTTTTGGACTTGCATCTCAAAATTGACGAAATGGTGATCTCAGTACTAAAATTTACGACGAAGGGGACAATTTTAGTTATCAATTTCCCTAACATGGACAGTAATGCTCCAGCTTCTCCTGCTTATGGAGTGTATGTTTCACAGCTGATTCGTTACGCGAGAGCTAGTACCATTTATACAGACTTTCTTATTAGACATATTTTCTGTGACCGCCTTATTGATGAAGGCTTCAAAAAATTCCGTTTCATGCGATCATTGAAAAGTTCTTTAAAAGATATTAGTTCCTTGTGGAAAAAAATGAAGTTTCGGTACCAACTCTAGATTTTTTCTTTACTTAATACTGGGATGACCATTTCTTTTAACTGTCTACGACCCTTCAATGGCAAATGCTGTTGTGTTGCTAACGGACACTACCGCAATGGAAATGGGAGAGGGGCTTCCACCTGATTTGTCTTTTTGTCCTATGGACTTCAGCTCTTGGTCACTCTGCTTACTAAATTTGTTATTATCCCAAGTTATATAATATTTTTGAAATAGCAGATTTGGCATGTGGTGTTTCTCTTCAATGTGGCAAAAAATCCAAAAATTTTCAATACATAAATCAAAATATGTTTTGAAAACTACAATATAAGATGTTAGTTAAAAGGTCTAAAAGTAACGCCAAATATAGCCAAATGACAAAGCTTAGATATTGCATCTTAAAAAATGGTTTTCAGCCTAAAAAAATTTCTGGACTTGGGATTGTAATGACCTTAGCGACTAACCATTATACAGCGAGTGAACCATTTCAGCAAAACGCTAAAATTTTTAGTTCTATACATATAGCCATTTCGACAACTTCTGTCTAATCTACAACGTAACGAAGACAAGAAATCAAATTATGTTCGAGAGTTTGAAAATCACAAATAACATAAAAGGGTTAGAAATAACAAAATACCGAGGTTACTGTGAATTTAGGTTCTGCATATGCGCATTTCGACAACTTATGTCTCTTCAGTGCAGATAAAATCAAAATATTTGGAAGTCCATAAACCGAAATAGGTGTAAAACTGATAGAAGTGATCCCAAATTATTAAAGCTAGGGACAGATCTTTGTTCGAGAGTTTGAAAATAGCAAATAACATAAAAGGGTTTTAAGCTAGGGACAGATCTTTGTTCGAGAGTTTGAAAATCACAAATACATAACATAAAAGGGTTAGAAGTGATCCCAAATCATTTAAGCTAGGCACAGATCTTTTTTCGAGAGTTTGAAAATCACAAATAACATAAAAGGGTTAGAAGTGATCCCAAATCATTTAAGCTAGGGACAGATCTTTGTTCGAGAGTTTGAAAATCACAAATAACATAAAAGGGTTAGAAGTGATTCCAAATCATTTAAGCTAGGGACAGATCTTTGTTCGAGAGTTTGAAAATAGCAAATAACATAAAAGGGTTAGAAGTGATCCCAAATCATTTAAGCTAGGCACAGATCTTTTTTCGAGAGTTTGAAAATCACAAATAACATAAAAGGGTTAGAAGTGAT
>MJUU01037532.1:16858-33247 GCA_002080025.1 Modiolus philippinarum
TATGAAATTTCAGATGGCTCAAACATTAAGGACAGTTTTGAAATAAGCGACGTGAATGGACATATAAAAGTAATCAAACCATTAGACAGAGAAAAACAGGAAATGTACAACTATAAAATAAAGGTTTGTTGTACGAAATTACATATTTGTTCATTTACCGTAACAGTATTATGATAACTACTCTCTCAGGGATAACAATAATCTGAGCTTTCAATACTGGTTTGCTGTCTTATAAGAAGCAGGAGATGCTAACTTTACCTATGCAACTGATCTCTCACATGATTTTAAATTGGGCCCAAGTTGTTGATCTATGTGTATCTCCATTATCCATTATCTCCATATCTTATGTGATGTCCTTGTATCTTTGTATTTCAGATGCTGCCATTGTCTTTGAATTAGTATTCTATTTTATTTTTTAAACTGATGGTTTGGTTCTGACTTACTTTGATAAGACACGAAATATATTTATATAAAAATATAAATTTGTCTCTCTGTGATAGCATATAGTTCATCGAAAACTATTAGACACAAGATATATGAATATCTTAACAATTACTGTGTTTATTTGAAATAGCATGTAGTGACTCAAAAACAGACCCTCAGTGTGGAGTCCGTAAAAAGATTCCACTTGCTTGAGGTGCATGCTCTGTATTTTTTTTGTCAGTCATGGTGTATTTGTTAATGTGAGAATTTCTTATACGAATGCAATATCAAAAATCAACATTTGGCTTTCTTGTTTTCTCTAAAATTAAACTATTTGTCTGGGCATCTGTATATATATATTACAAAATAACGAGATACATGAGAATGTGAGCCGTTAAAAGGGATGAATTTAAAATCTAAAATATGACCTAAAGCACAAAAAACACATGGCAAAATAAATGAAAAGAAACAATAAAAGGGTCGACTGATATATTTCGACAAATATGTCATCTACGAGTGGGTCGTGAAGAATGAAGTAGTAGTTAAAAAATATGTTTTGTTTTGTATATATATTGACCACATCTGCCGATTTAACTTCCAAAGTTTTCTTACAAATAACTCAATGAGTGCATATGTTGTATTGTCTATTGGTCCCTTTGTCGGGCAACGGATGACAGTGTTTGTAAGAGTAATGTGCCCGATATGTTAAGCTTGTTGACAACCCTACACCAATACAAAAATAATGAAAAAGAGGGGATGGATGTGGCGTTGTTCGACATTTGGCAAGTGAATTCCACTTGAACCGGTGCTAGGGGCCGTCTTGAACTTACTACGAGGTAAGAGCGTTTGCTCTTTGTTGAAGACCTCATGGTGACTTCAAGATGAAGAACAACACTGAAAGTGTTGTTCCATTTGCTTAATCTAACCATGTATTTATAGGTTGCTTGTCCCATGTACATTTACTTCATATCCCTTTATTTGATTACAAAACTGAAGATATAATAAGTGAATTTTTGTGTTTCTTCAAATTAAGCGAGTATGGCAATTCGATGTGCATTTTTGCTATATCTCGTCCTTCCTATTGTCATATAGGTTCAATTAAAAAATGTCCTTTGAAAACACTGGGTCATTCATAACTTAAAAACGGTTCAATGACCACTTCCTCCCATGTCTTCATGTAAATAAACCAATGAAATAATAATAAAGAAAACAGATTCTCACCTGCACTCACTCTACATTCTCACACATTGTATACTATATTATGTGAAATGACATCAGATATAAATCAAATGTTTTAAAGAAGCATCAATTTCACACACACATATATATAGACTTATGGAAATATGAAATTATAGGGGGTCCAAATTTTTTCGAATTCGTGCTTCTTTGAGTTCTTGATGGCAACATATTCTTCGATATCTCTAAGATATTTCATCTTAGCTTTAAATTCAATAATGTGTGAACTTTTTCTTTAAATTTACACTTATATAAATACATGTTGTATATTGCTTTGTAACTTTAGCGGTCTTCATACTTAATGCTTTGGTATGATCTGCACTGAAGAGACGTAAGATGTCGAACTGGCCGTCTACAGAAATTAACATTACAGTAACTTCTGTATTATCACATTATTCTATATTGCCAAATTAATTATTGATTGGTCCCACAACAAAGACTGGTCGTTGTCGTATATTGCTCAGTCTGCTCGTTCGTCTGTCTGTCTGCACGAGAGTCGTGTGCAGGCAATTTTTTGTCTTTTGGAATGCACTTTTGGCATTTTGATTGATCAGTCTAAGGAAATGTTGCATATAGTATAGTTAGTGAACTTTGGCTCTGAAGTTAGTGAGAACCGATGTCACTGTTACTCTCCTTAGTGTCAGTAATTGCTTTTGTATAGCATGTTTGTCTTTTGAAGGGGGCTTTTAGTATTTACCAATAGGAATATTTCTTTTGCATTTTAAGATTAATTTTTTTTTATTTCGAATGTTTATAGATTACAACAACACATTGTTTTATGTAATCCATCGGCAAACATATAACGAAGCAAAATGATGAAAGGTGGGATTGCAAAATCTAAAATCCTAAATCATGGCAAATCATATCCAAGACGAATAAAGACAGCATGACAAAGAAAAAACAGATTAACAAAAATGAACAAGAATGCCACAAAACTAAAAACAATAGCAGTGTGAACCCCTACAAAAACTGAGATATTATCAAATGCTCCGGATGGAGGGGGCATGATTTCACACTCCAAGTGAAAAATCCGGTTTTGTTACAGTCGGTGTTTGTCAGTCCAGTTATCCTTAAAGATATCTATTCTCATCTGTGGATTAGAAACATTGAAACAGTCTGTCAAATCATAGTTACGACAGGTTGTTGTTCTCTTTACTTACAACAACGGCAGTAGAATACCGAAGGACCAAAGCACAATACCGAAAGAACAAAGCACAATTCCGAAGTAACAAAGCACAAGATTACATAAATCAAAGTCCACAGGCAAAGCAAAAGCAAGAACACAAAAAAAAAACGGAAGACCAAAGACACTACATGCCCACAAAACACACAAATACTACATATACAACACAAAAAAACTAAAGCACTAACAGTATGAACTCTCAAAAAACAGAGTGACACCAGGTGTTCCGGAAGGGTAAGCATGTCCTGCTCTGTACACAGCACCCATCACATTGTCAGTGGGTCAATCCAGGAGAGTCAAAACCGGTAATATCAAATCTGGAAAGACATGAATCAAATTGATTATAAAAGAATCCAATACTGATTTGTGATTGTTTAGTATGGCCTCCCTTGGTATGGTGGAGAGTTTGTATGTGGAGTTGCCAAATGAATTGTCAATGACCATCTCCTTCATTAAGCAGTCAATGTAGTGACTTTTGCAGATAAATGTGATGTTGTTCTGGGCCTTGTCAGCTGGTACAATAACATAATTTTCAATGATTTTTCTCCCTGGGGAACCTTGAATATACTTTTTGAATTGGGGCACATGGTTGTCTTAATGCGCCTCATCGAGCTACAATTAAAGACTTTATGGACCTGGTCCATCAGGATAGCGTTTCAATCTTTTCCTTCTCTCTTTTAGCCTATTGTTTGGCATATTCCTAAACTGCGTCCATCAATATTTTAAAGTTATGTTTCCAATTAATGTGTTAGGGTTCCTTTTGTGAAGAGATTACGTAGTTTCTCATAATTTATGTTGTTAAGATACCCAGTTATAACATGACAAGCAGGAGCGTACATAAATGGGAAAGAGAGAGAAAAGCAATCAGGTGGCTGATCGGGATGTCCAAATTGAAGTCATCAATTTGGACATCCCGCACTACCCGTTTGTCATTGAAGATGTTGGTTGCAATTGGTTTTGTATATGTATAAGAAATAAGAAGAACTGTTTGGTTTTTAAAGTATGGGGTTATCTTGGTGGTAATATGTCTTTTATGAAGAATATTGTCAAGATTGATGGCATCTAAGCCTTCGTTTGTAAATTTGAGTTTTAAGAAAGAACGACGTTCTTGTTCATTAGCAAATGTGCTAACCGATTTAAATAGTATGTGATGAGCAATATCTAGGACAATTGCAATTAATTTGTATTCATGTGACGATGAATCTGTCACAGAAGAATTTAAACAGATTTTATAAAATGAATGAAATTTTGAATGGGGTAAAGAGTATAGCTATGCGCGTATGTGATGAATACCTAGGGAACATTCATATATAGTAGAAGACCAGTAATTGAAATGTCATGCAGATTTGGGGCAGTGTAATGTTGTTCCATTCAAGATATTCACCACATTGACAGAGCTACATCCGGGACTTCACAAATTTCCTGTACTTTTTATATTGCCATTGCAACCATAGGGTATAACGGTTCCAAGATCTCTAATCCAGTACTCTTATTAGTAAAATTGTGTAAATAAATAACAAAATGCCGAAGTTACTGTGATTTTAGTTTCTGCATATGAGCATTTCGACAACTTGTGTCTCTTCAGTGCAGATCAAATGAAAACATTTGGAAATCCATATACCGAAATATGTGAAAAAGTATATAGGAACAATTTATTTATAGCATCTCAAATAGTAGAGCACAAATCAGCTAAGGACAGGGCCATGCAACAGGGAGATACTCCTTAGTTTTAAACAAATTTTTATTAAATTTAGATATTGCAAGTTTCCAAATAAAATCAGTTTTCGGGCCAGCACCGGAGTACTGGCTACTAAGTTGGTGAATGTCCTAGAGAACTAATAGTCCAACAGCAGAGGCATCGGCCCAGTGGTAATAATAACAAAATACCGAAGTTACTATGAATTTAGTTGCTGCATATGCGCATTTCGACAACTTATGCGCATTTCGACAACTTATGTCTCTTCAGTGCAGGTAAAATCAAAATATTTGGAAATCCATAAACCGAAAAAAACAGCTGATACAGAACAATATACCAATAGCAGCTAAATAGTAGAGCCAAAATTAGCTAAGGACAGAGCTATGCAAGAGTGAAATACTCCTTAGTTTTAAACAAAATTTTATTAAATCTAGATATTGCAACTTTTCAAATAAAATGTGTTTTCGGGCCAGCACCGGAGTACTTGCTACTGGGTCGGTGTATCATCGGTGGTGACCCTTAACTTTGGTCTGATTAATTCTAGTTTCTTAATTACGAAGTTGTGACCTGGCTAGATTCTTTTTGTCTTTTTTAGTATTTAAGATACGGAAACATCACTTCAAGTTTTATATCCATTGTACACTTTTTATACAGAACATATAGTAGCATATCTATATCCATTCCTTAGCATCTAGACTACATGAAAGGGCCTTTTGTTACCATAATGAGTTTTACACCTCACTTCAGTGTTATGTCAAATTAAATGCAGACGGCGATATCATTATATAAATTGGTCTTATAGTTAACACATTCAAGGTAAAAAGAATCAAATTCATAAAAATGTTCTTGGAAAATTCACTGTATCCTTTCACAAAAAAAAAAAAAATAAATAAAAAAGGTGAAGGTGGTTGCTAGTAGCATATATATACGTGTCCATCGGAGCAAATGGTGAAAGACTTCAGGGGTTTTAAAACTTCCTCAGAACTCATAAAATTCGGTTTTATGGAGCATGCATAAATGGAATGCAGTTTAATTTAATGGTCCAGCCGACATTACCAAAGTTGGTCCAAATTGCCGTTTTCACTATACGAACCTAGGGTACCCTCCCTAAGTCAATTCGGTCCAAATTTTCGTACGGGACTAGAGATCATACGCTATAGCTCAAATGAAAGGCATTCCATGTACCTACCTGCCCTATAAGGCCCAACTTTGCGAAACCCCTAGAAAGGTCCAGCCTTGACGTGAAACAATTTCCCATAATGCAATTATTACATTTAAATGAAAAAAATATTGCAGTTGAATGAAAAATTATACCAACTGAATCAAAAAATTTTGTTTTTAAATGAAAAAATATACCAACTGAATAAAAAAATATTGCATTTAAATGAAAAAATATACCAATTGAATAAAACAATATTGCATTTAAATGAAAAAATATACTAATTGAATAAAAAAAATATTGCATTTAAATGAAAAAAATATACCATTTGAATAAATAATATTGCAATCAAATGAAAAATATTGAATTTTTGCAACCAATACCATGCCATATTATGTATTATTTATCATTACCCTGTAAACAAGTTTTCTTTTTGGCGTATTCACATTATCTTTTTTCTCTCTCCAACAGACATAAGAAAAGCACACTAGGACTTTCTTTGGGGAATTTCTCAACTATATTGGAATTCGGGAAAAGGTCATTTTATTACCGGGAATTCGGGATTTCGTGTTTTTTTTGTCTGGGAATTAGGGATTTTAAAGTCCCCTCCTTCCCTCCCTCATACTATTATCAACGTTTAAATTAACTGGAAAGGATAAATCTGTTTGACAATATGTTGAGTTACAGGATGACAATTCATCGTCAGATTTGACTATTTGATCTGATATGTCTTGTTTGTTTCTATAGACACATTTCGTCTTTTATTTGGAGGGCTGCACAGGGAATCATCAACAATCAAAAGTGTCTTTATCACATGACAGAACTGACCTCGTTGAAACATCATGCCTTTTAGACCGATATACTGTTTCAGGTGGATCAACTTTTTTCTTGAAATACTTCTGGCATTTGTAAGGTGGTCAATTATACTGTGGAAAGATTCAAAAGCTTACAGGACAATACTTGCAGATTTCAAAAGCTTACAGGACAATACTTGCAGATATATGTCGATGACATCTGATCTGAAATTCATAATTTGCAAAAAAGTAAAAACTCATTTTGGTTGGTTGCATTGATTTTAACAAACAAAATTTCTGTAAATCATCACAGTGAATTACCGAGTTTATGTGATTGTGCATAGATATATATTCAAGGTACTGTATTCCAAAGGACGTTTTTGGCGATTTACATTGAGATTATCAGACAATTAAAATGTCATACACATATATATAAACTCAAGTATTGGAATTAATATAAAAAAGATAACAGGAAACACCTACAATGGCCGTAAACCACAATCACATGCCAAAATCCACCAGGGAACCGCACGAGAAAAACATGGACAACGATAGGAACTCTGAATAGCCGGACTTGGTACCGGCAGTAGCAAGAGCTAGCGGTAGGATTAAACCGGTTTATGGGTACCCAAACCTCCCCTTTCTCTATCCCGTTTCCCTATAGTATAATAAAACATACAAATAAAACCCAATACAGGTAGACTATTAACTCCAAGACCACAATCTTGAGAAGGAAAGAAAAAGACAAAACGTAATTTAGAAAGATGGGTCGAGGAGTGCTCGCCGCTAAACTGCCGGCTAGCTTAAGGAGCCTAGTCTGCTGGTAAAACACTGTCACACTACGGAATAAAGATCGAACTCAAAACTCCCCGAAGGGTTTGGTAAAGAATTATCATAGACTTCAGTAGACATCGGCAGTATCAGTGAGAGGCCAGTATACCTGTAATATCTTCAGGTCATTAGATCCCAAAGCCAATTTTACGGAATCCTGAAGAATATCCTGTCAATATCCCCTATTACGTAAAGAATGTAAGTTACGTCCCAGTTTTTCAGGATTTTTTATCAGTTTTTGACATTTTTAACAACATTTCCATAAAATCGAGGGTGAGAAATGCCCTTAGTAATAAGCTGTTTGCGAGTCGCACCATATTTAGAAATCAAATCTTCATATCTTCTATAAAACTTCTTAAAGGTGTTAATCAATTTATGAAATCTGTAACCTTGTTGTAAAAGTTTGGATGCGATAGTAAGGTTACGCTCATTAAAGTCGTCAAGAGTAGAACAGACGCGTGCGAATCGTACTAGTTGTGATATATACACCCCGTATGATGGAGCTACAGGAACGTCGCCATCAAGAAAAGGGAAATTAGTTATTGTGATATCAAAATCATCCCTTTTATCTTTTATTTTAACTTTGCCAGAGTCAATGATGATAGTTAGATCAAGAAATGGGCAGTATTTAGAATCATCGTTTGCTTTATTAAGTTTCAGTTCTTGCGGGTATATGAGGTCGACATAGTCTAAAAACTGGGGATTGTCAATAGTAAGGATGTCGTCGATGTACCTGCTGTTATCGTTGAATATCGACTACGTTTCTCTTTTTGCACCGTCTCCAATTAAAATGTTCACATATAATAAATGTTGCAATCCATGTGTATCAAGAAAAGATTGTCCTATCCAGGTCATATGGTAATAATGAGATGACTGGTTTATGGTATTTTGTCCTTATCTACAGACTTTCATTATTCAATTGACTCTGACAACAGTCCAAGTAATCAAAACAGCTCATAGCGATTGCATATTAACAGTTACGTTCAGGGCATATGAATACGCTAATTTATTTGCAAACATAGTCATACCCTGCATACAGTATTAAGAATCCTACCCTGCGTACAGTTCGAACTTTAGTTAGTCGCTACCTACTGTACGCTTAGTCTTACCCTGGTGAAATTGCGTACAGTAAAACTTTGCTAATTATACAGTTATAAGCTATCAAAATAACCTGCAATTGACCCTTAATATGGATTGGGTCTTCTGAATCTCATATTGATAATCGAAGTAAAGCATTATGTCTTATAAAATGAAAAATTAATGAAGTTACTTTTCGTGTGCATGCCTATTTTTGTTTTGTTTTGCACTACCCTGCGTACAGTTAATCGCTACCCTGATTGCACGGTGTACAGGTTCACCGGGGTGAACTAATTGAGACATAAGTTGTCGAAATGCGCATATGCAGAAACTAAATTCACAGTAACCTCGGTATTTTAACAAAGAATAAATTTTGTTTTTGATTGAAAACCGTCTTAATTTTTGTTATTTATAGATAGTAATATATTCAATTCTCAATTTTTAGGTTGTTCAACAAAATGACCATTTGAGAAGCGCAACGGCTGATCTAACAATAAAAGTAAAGGATGTTAATGATAATTTACCAGTTTTTGAACATTCGCCACCAGATGTAACTGTGGATGAACATTCAAGTTTTGGGACATTTGTCGGTAAAGTGTCAGCAACAGATCAAGATGCAGTATGTACTTTTGCTTAGCGTAAATGGATTCTCCTTTATTTTATGAAGTAAAATTCAAAACTTAAATGTACTTTAATTTTAGCATTTTCACTATTTTTGTTAAAGTGAATTGAATATTTTCTTTCCAAATTAATCTTAAATAGTTTCAGATAAGTAAAATGACAACGACAAAACGCTTCCATAATAAGTTACTGAATGAATTATATATGATACATAGCAATGCTGACTGTAGAAATGTTTTAAGAAGCTAAAATACATTTTCAGTTACCTCCCTGTACCAAGTTATTTATATATGATCAATGGAAAGACATCAGTTAACCACTTTTGATATTAAAATTGAAATGATCTCCACTTTCACAACATAAAAATAACTTGTAAAAGAACTTAATAAGCTATACAAAGATTTGGGTAATGATTTAACGAAACAAAATTTTTCATTTTTGTTTCTTTCAGGATCCTTATAACATAGTAAACTATGAGTTATTAAGCTATACAAATATTTTCACCATTGCCAATGATTCTGGTGTAATCAGCGTTAATAACTCGGCCTTGTTTGACAGAGAAAAGCTTGGAAACATGATAACTTTGAAGGTGAGCACTCACACGCTAAAAAGTCGACTGGATCCTTGATTGTAGACTGAATGAAGCAAATTAAATCCACGTGAGCCCAATTCATAATAATCCGCATGTAATAATGACATTGTTTTTTCATCATGACAATTTTGTCATTGTACCAGCTGATGAGGTCCATAACAGCATCGCATTCATTTGAATGCAACAACATAGACTGTTTATTGAAGGAAATTGGTATTGACGGTTCATTTGGCAACCCCTTCCTACAAACTCTCTACAATTTCAAGGGAGAACACCTTCAACAATCACAAAACAGTATTGTCTTCCTTTTATTTCAGTGTAAATTACAACCTACCTTTAATCTACTTGGTATGTAAAGAATATGAATGCCTTTACAATCAGAGGACAAGTGTTCAAGTAGACATATGGGGAAAAGATTTGCACAAATTTTTGCCGATTTTTTCCTTTATTTGGATGAAGCCAGGTTTATACGAGTGCTAGATCAGAAGAAATGACAATAAGCTAGCCAAAATCTTTAATTTCAGTTTCCGTTATTAAGATGATGTTTTCATTGACTAAACCTCAATTTGAGGACAATAGTCATCTTATGTACCAAAATGAATTCAAAATTAAAGCCAACACTCATACACCATCATCGCCACCACACGGTCGTCATCATAATTTCGCAGATTGCTACATGTTTCTCTTTTGCAATGGGGAAATATATTTTAGTAAATCCATCGATGGTAAAGAAGTTAGAAATTGTTTAAGAAAGGGGTCTAAATATCGCATACCTTTGAAAATAAACTGGCAAGCATGTTTTGATATTATTAAAGACGTTATGAAAAACTACAAAATAGAACCGTACAAAAACGGTGATCAACTTATTTCAATTTTCAATGATAACAGCAGGTATATCGACGATATCCTTACTATTGACAATCCAAGACTGAAACTTAATAAAGCAAACACTGATTCTAAATACTGCCCATTTCTCGATCTAAATGTCATCGTTGACTCTGGTAAAATTTAAACTAAACTTTATTATAAAAGGGATGATATTGATTTCACTATTACTAATTTCCCTTTTCTTGAAGGGGACGTTCCTTTATCTCCATCTGACGGGGTGTATTTATCTCAACTAATACGATTCGAAGAATGGACTTACTTCACTCTTTATTCACACAATTAGCTTGGTCTATAGCTCCTTTTATTTCTACAGAATTATCACTTTTGTCAGTTGGTACCCATTTTTAAGCATATATTTCCACAAAAAGTAAAGATTTTGTTGTGCAAAAAGGTTCTTAGTGCCAATTGGTACTGTTCTGCATAAATCATTTCCTTAACACAAAAACATTATACTCTAAAGATATTAATCTTATTTATGCAGCTTTATTCATCACCAAATTATTTTCATACTAATTATGAATGGTTATATCCTGTTTTTCATTGACGGTTCGGTTTTTAGATTGACGGTTCGGTTCTCACTTACTTTCATTCATTTAGACACTATATTGTGTGAATATTTCATATAAAAGTAAATAATGCAAAAAGGAACCAAGTGTCATTTGGCTCCTTATTACACGTGGGAAATACATTGAAATCAGTTGGTACCAAATAACATAATTAATTATCTCAGAAACGAATAAAGATACAGGCTTTATTTTCATAGGGCAACTAGATATCTATAGTAGCTCCTAAGAAATGCACTTAACTTAATTTCGCCCAAAATGTCAAATGGTACCTTGTTGCACTAATGGGACGATATGAACAGTGATATCAAATTGTGCCGTTACTCGCAAACAGCTTTTTGCTAGAGCATTTCTCACCCTCGTTTTTACGAAAATTTTGTTAAAAATGTCAAAACTGATAAAAACAAATTCAGAAAAACTGGGACGTAACTCACATACTTTACGAAATAGGGAATATTGACAGGATATTCTGCATGATTTCGTTAAATTGGCATTTTGGTCCAATGACCGGAAGATTTTACAGGAATACTGGCCTCTCACTGATACTTCCGAGGTCTACAGAAATCAACTCTTTGGGAAGTTTGGAATTTAATTTTTCTTCCGTTATGCTACAGTTTCTTGCAAGCAGATTAGGCTATTTGAGCTAGCGGGTAGTTAAGCGGCAAGCATTCCTTGACCCATCTAAATTTCGTTTTGTCTTATTCTTTCCTTCTCAAGATTGTGGTCTTGGAGTAAGTAGTCTACCTGTATTGGGTTTTAGTTGGCTGTTTATTACACTTTAACGAAACGGGATAGAGAAAGGGGAGGTTTGGGTAGCTCTGGGTAGTGCCGGTACCAAGTCCGGCTATCCAGAGCTGCTAGCGTTATATACTTTTGTCTTTTGTCTTTTTATTGTTTTTCTTGTGAAGTTCCATGGTAGATTGTGGCTTGTGGTTGTAATTTTCGGCCATTGAAAGTGTTACCTGTTATCTTCTTCACATTTGATTTTATATCGTACTGAAAAACATACACCTCAGTTATATATGAACAAGTAAACCATGGGGTAAATGGATATTGGACGAAATTTAAAAACAAAACGTGGCAAGACTGAGCAAATGGAACAACGCTTTTATTGTTGATCTTCGTCTAGCAATAACTATGAGGCCGTAGACAAAGAGCAAACACTCATACCTCATAATAAGACTAGGCACGGCCTTTGCACCTTTTTTGGCAGAATTCGCTTGTTAGATGTCGAATAACGCTACATCTGTGTCATTGTTATCCATGGATAAGGAATCGTGAACAATCATAAAATATCGGGCAAAGTTCTCTTCAAACACAGTTATCATTTGCCTGACAAAGAGGCCAAAAGACATGCAAATTATCAACGATCACAGGGCAGCCATCGCGTAACTTGTAAAACAAATTGGCAAATACAATGGGGATGTGTGGAAATTATTTTATACAGATTGTCAGAATAAAAAGCTTGATGGTTAGAAAATAAATAATCCAAATGTTTTGTAGTGTTTTTAACGAGAAATTTTCACATGTACAAGTACACATTATACCTATCTGATCAAACATTTCAAACATAAACTCTACTGTTGCAATGATACGGACAATTGTTCATCTTAAGTGAGCATGATGAATTTTTCATATATTTACATTTTTAATGTCTATTGATTTATTTAAATTAATATACCTGTAACCGAATAGTATTCAAAACTATGACCTTTCCAATAACTATATCTTAAAATTTTCAACTGGTCAATTTTAATTAAGCATACGTTATATCAATATTTTAAATCAAACGATGCCCACTTAAGAGCATATTAGTCTCAACACTTTGTTATTAGAATGAAAACTATTACAATTTGCTTTAAAAAAAATGCTGATAGAACGACATCAGGTATCAAAATGAAAATTTCTGATATATAAGACGTGATATTTTGGGAGGAAACTGTTCTCCCTCAATTGCTTTTAGCTGTTATGTGCCTGAAATATATGAAAATATAACTGAAAGTTGATACATTTTTGCACATCGTCTAATTCATATTTCCTTTGTTTGGGTTCTAGTGCTGCTGATGAGAAATTAATTTCCGAAATGGCCATACAGCTCATTAAAATTATTGCAGTTGGAGTTAACATATGTGTTATGGTCTCATGTTCATTTACTCCATATCCTTTCATAAAATATATATCTTAAAATGACTTATAACAAAGACAATATGATCCAGGTGCAAAAATATCAAACCCTGTTTAAACGGATAAAATCCAAGGATCTCAAATGCTTCTGAAAACTGAGTCTCGTATTTCCTTAACTAATAAAAAAACAACGGCAGTAGAATACCGAAGGAACAAAGGAGGGAAATCCACAAAAATCGAAGTCCAAAGACATGGCCAAAACGAGAACACAGAAAACAATGGCACCAGACACAAAACAACGACGTTAGACAGACACAAAGCACAGAAATAGAAATAACAACATTCAAAACAAAGGCACTCACAGTGTGAACTCCAGTGAAACTGAGAGTGACATCAGGTGCTCCGGAAGGGTAAGCATGTCCGCTCTGTTAACATCACCCGTCATACTGTAAGTGAGTCAATTCAGGAAAATGTCAAAGCCGATAGTCAAATCCGGGAAGACATGAATCTAGCTGAAAATGTCCACTTTCATTTGAGATACTGACACGTCATATCTTTCAATGATGTTATGGTGACGGCCATAGAATTTCTTGAGGGACGAAATTAACATGGGTTGAACAAATCCCTGACTAAGCAGCTTTTTGGACAGTGTTTTTGCTCTGTTCAAAACATAAATCATTTATTAGAAACATTTAAAAAATTTAATGTTTTCCATCAGATCCTGGCTATAGATGCAACCAATCAGACAGTTGGAGGAAATACTACAATGGATATGAATATAATGGACATAAATGACAATACACCAAAATTCGGCCAACCTGCATATACATTTAGTGTTGGAGTAACAACCGGTATAGTTGGACAGGTTTGTATGAATATTATATTGAAGATGTTAAATCATTCAATGTAAGGTAAATGGGTACTTCGAAATTTGTGCAAATTTTAATAAAATTTTTCACAGGAAAGTTCCCAAATGATACTGACTTAGAATTAGAATTTAAATAAAATAGGGGTCATTTTCTGTTGGGAAAAATAGGTAAGCGCAAAAACTTTTGCCTTTTGTGCGACGTATATTTTAATATTTTCATGAGGTAAACAGAAAATAGAAGTATTTTGCTTTTTCTGGATAACAATTATATATATATATATATTATATTGTATAACACAATAGCAATCTGAGTATTTAAATATTTATTCTTCCAGCCTTTTCATCCTTCTATAGGGACTCTTATAAAATTAAACCTCCAAATTTTTTACCAAAGCGAAACGACGAAACAGCTAGTAACAGAACAGAATTTAAATAACAGTCGCCGTCAACCGAAAAACTTGAAAAAAAAACATTTGACAAGAGCAAGATTGGACTCTTCAAATGAAGATTTGTGGCATCACAAGATGTTGAGTTTGTTCCAAAGATTTTGTTTATGTTGAAACCCGAAGCACAAAATAATTTCGTAACGGCAAAATATTTCGTATAATTCAAACATGACATGTATAACAAAAAAAACTTTAGCTATTGTAGTACATTTATTGGTGGTAACGCAAGTTACATAGGACAAACCGGAAATAGTTTGTGCAAAAGAGTTAGTATTCACAAGGAACAAATAAAGCACCCCATGTACACACAAATACCACTCAGTAGTCATTTGCATGTCTATGGCAAAGGCAAATTTAAAATATTTCCTTTTATGAATGTGACAGAGAAAATAATCTGTATCGAAAAGAAAAAGAACGTTATGATATAACAATTATATCCCCGAAACGTAATGTATATTTACAAACACAGACAATAATGTAACGTCATTGTATCTCCTAAACGACGTTTCTAATAACAACGTCGTTTTTTATCTTGACAAGGATAAAAGCGCGAGAAGAAGAAAATACTCAGATCGCTATCGTGTTTATAATATTATTATTTTGTGCACGTATATTCTCATGCGTTAGCTCTTTTGCTATGAAATGAAATAAATATAAAGAAAAAAATGAAGGTTGTCGGCTTTGTTTTCTAAATAACTTGTAAAATGTTAATTTTAATAGCGTTATCTATGTAAAATAACAATATACCGAAGTTCCTCTAAATTTATTTTGTGCATATGCGCATTTGGTCAACTTATGTCTCATCAGTGCAGATCAAACCAAAATATTTTGAAGTCCATTAACCGAAAAACGTGTAAAAGGTATGAAAAGATAATTTCCTGTTTTCCAATATCATTCGGAATGTGCATATGCAGAAAGTAAATTCATAGTAAATTCGGTATTTTGTTATTTGTTAGCAATGGGCTTACGCCACTGCTGGTGGACTGTTAGTCCCTGAGGGAATTCACCAACCTAGTAGCCAGTATTTAGGTCTAGACTCGAAAACCGACTTTATTTCAAACCTTGCAATATCTAAATTTAAGAAAATTTTGTTAATAGCTCATTTCTTAGCTGGTTCTGGCTTTCCTTTTCTAGTCATTTTGGTAATTGGATCTCTACAAACTTTTATACATATTTAGGGTCATGGATTACCAAATGTTTTGAATTAGTCTGCACTGAAGAGGCATAAGTTGTTGATATGCACATATGCACAAAGTAATATTCACAGTAACTTCGGTACTTTGTTATTTTTTTTTATTTTATCTTGCCATCACATATCATTTTAATTTTGACTACTTCAACTACACTACAAATACAATAAACTATGAAATTGAGTAAATGCATATGAGACAAAGTCTCTACAAATACATGGTAAAACCAAGCAATGGAACAACGCTTTTATTGTTATTCTCCATCTTGAAGTCACTATTAGCCTTCGTCAATAAGCTTTGATCATACCTCATAGTAATTTTAAGACTGCCCCTAGTACCGGTGGAATTCATTGCTAGGTGTCGGGCAAAGCTACATACATGCTTTTATGCCCATGGGGGCGGGATAGTCAACAAACAAAAATTGACTGGCAAAACTATAATTGCATGAATTTCAAATGATCGAATAGTGACTAATAACTAAAATTTCAGGTGAATGCTACAGACCTTGATGAGCATGGTAACGGCCAGGTTCTTTACAATTTAGTACAAGGGTCTAGTGTACATTCTGTAACTATAGACAAAGATACAGGTCAAATTAATCTGACACACCCAATTCCCGACGATATAGAGATACAAGTAGAAGCTTGTGACAATCCAACTCAACAGAGTAGCAGGTAAGATGATATATGATAATTTTT
>MJUU01037532.1:39784-131603 GCA_002080025.1 Modiolus philippinarum
ATTTTTATACCCCGCCACACGAAGTGGCGAGGTATTATGTGATACCCTCAGTTCTGTGTCCGTTCGTCCGTCCGTCCGTCTGTCCGTCCGTCCGTCCCCCGAAGGTTTCCGACTGATAACTTGTGAACGAAATAACATAAGATCTTCAAACTTGGTATGTGACTTGTTTACCACAAAACTAAGGCCAAGTTAGATTTGGGGTTCAGAGGTCCCAGGGGTTCTGGAGTAATGCACCTTTAAACTTTGAAATTTTTCAATTTTTAGGGTTTCCGACTGATAACTTGTGAATGAAATAATATTTTGTCTTCAAACTTGGTATGTTAACCACAAAACACAGGACGAGTTCGAATTCGGGTTCTGAGGTCCAAGGGATTCTAGAGTTATGCCCCTTTAAACTTCGAAATTTTTCGAATTTTAGGGTTTCCGACTGATAACTTGTGAATGAAATAATATATTGTCTTCAAACTTGGTATGTAACTTGTTAATAACAAAACACAGGCCAAGATCAAATTCGGGTTCTGAGGTCCAAGAGGTTCTGGAGTTATGCCCCTTTAAACTTCGAAATTTTGCGCATTTTAGGGTTTCCGACTGATAACTTAAGAATGAAATAATATATTGTCTTCAAACTTAGTATGTAACTTGTTAATAACAAAACACATGCCAAGATCGAATTTGGGTTCAGAGGTCCAAGGGGTTCTGGAGTAATGCCCCTTGAAACTTTGAAATTTTGCGATTTTTTTGGGTTTCCCACTCATAACTTGTGAATAAAATAATATATTGCCTTCAAACTTGGTATGTAACTTGTGTACCACAAAGCTCAGACCAAGTTCGATTTTTTGGTTCAGAGTTCCAAGGGGATCTGGAGTTATACCCCTTGAAACTTTGAAATTTTGTAAATTATAGGGTTTCCGACTGATAACGTGTGAATGAAATGACACACTGTCTTCTAATTTGGTATGTAAGTTGAATGCCATAAAACACGGGCCAAGTATAATTTTTGATTCAGAAGTACACAGGGATCTAGAGTTATGCCTCTTTAAACTTTGAAATTTTGTGAAACGTGGCGGGGTATCATGTAATGCACCATTACATTTTTTGACACGAGCATTATAGAGTTATTTTCTTTTCAATGGTAAATAATGCATTTTGTTATACGCTATATATGACCATATTAGGATGCATTTTCAAACTTGTGCAAGTTATGAGATGTTAAAATAGATGACAGGGCTATTACTAGTACGCAGTGGTTCACAAATGCCTAATTTACAACTTTTTTATGCATTCTTTTCGTAAGAATAATATTACTTGCTGTAAACGTATCAAAGGCTGTTATTTATCACAGGCAAAATTAAAGTAACTACATTTTCCGTAGATTGCCATTTCCGGGGTGATACGACCAAGTTAAGACGAGCTCACGTGAACTGGAACCAACTCTGTAAATGACCAATCAGAACTGTTAATTTTTATGAATCAACAGTATCCACTACGAAGCATCATGAATCGCGCGATGTCACAATGGAAAGTACTTCAAAATGGGCATGAACTTTGTTTCTGCGTTAAAGGTTTCACAGCATTGGAAACTATACTTCACGGAAGAAAAAGCTACTTTAATTCAATCAAAATCAAAGATCGTATATCTCTCTCTCACGTATGAAATTCGTTGTCTTTTTCTCTTGTTTCGCTGCGCTCCACTCGAGAAAAGACGAAGTTTCTTATATTAATGAAAGATATTTCGGTCTTTGATCAGCTCTTATGTGTGAATTTATTATTGATAAACGAAAATCGAAGTAATAAACTGGGGCGGAGAGTCGAAGGGCGAGAATTTCGTATTTTGCAATCGCTTTGATTTTTTTTTATTTTTGATATTTGTTCTTGGTTTCCTTCGGTGTAAATAAATAAAGGTAAAGATATGGAATTCTTATTTACTACGATTTTGACTATCTTTCTATTTTTGCGCAGTTTCAGGATAGATTGAAATGTAGATTGTGTCGGGCCGGGTGGAAGTTTGACATATATCTGAATGCTAAAAAAGATAATTAAAAAACAATTATCGAGCGAAGTGTCTGTTTACATTACCATTCATTTTCTCAGTTTAAACTTATAAGTATGAAGTTATACAGCCGAAACACAATAAAAGGTCGAAAATAATATATGCTTAGTCATGTCAACGAACGGCTTTCAAGTTTTACCGAAGTTTACTTTCATCCATTGGGTTCTCGGAACATTTTTATATGTTGTTTAAAACTTTAAAAAATAACTTCCTAATTTAAAATTTTATTATTTTAACTGATAGATAAAAGGAAGCTATTATGAAGTAGTTGGAACAGATTCCATGTTTGGTGTTGGAAGAACAAGGTTAGAAGTCGATAAATTTGTTTGGAAAACAAATTATATACTAGCATCTTCTAGGAAACACAAATTGGCATAATTCAAGAAGAATGTAAAGAAATATTTTACTACTAATTTGCCCGATAGCAAAGTAATTTTTTGACTATTCAATTTCTGTAAAAGTCTCTCCTCATCTATAATATGGTATTCGTTTGTCGGTGTATTTTTCCTGCCTTCGTAGACCATTTAAGGGGGTAGACATGAGATATGAGATATGAGCAGCTAACTCCGATTTTCCCTTATCTAATACTTCAATAAATAAAAAGAATCATTGCGATAGGTATGATTAAAATTTTGAAATTGCTAGTATTTTTTACACGGCAAATAAATATTCATTTCATTTCATGCTGACCCGAAAGCCGATTCTATTAGGAACCTTACAATATCTAAATTTTTGTAAATTTTATTAAAAACTAAGGAGTATCTCCCTCATGCAAAGCTCTGTCCTTAGCTGATTTTGGCTTCACATTTAAATCATATTGGTTTTTTGTTCTCTATCTGTTTTTAAACATCTTTGAGTTTATGGTCTTCCAAACATTTAGATTTTATCTGCACTGAAGAGACATAAGTTGTCGAAATGCGCATATGCAGAATTTAAATTCACTGTAACTTCGGTATTTAGTCATTTGTTACCACTGGGTCGATGCCACTGCTGGTGGACTGTTAGTCCCAGAGGGTATTCACCAACCCAGTAGTCAGTACTTCTGTGCTGACCCAAAAGCCGATTCTATTAGGAACCTTACAATATCTAAATTTTTGTACATTTTGTTAAAAACTAAGGAGTATATCCCTCATGCAAAGCTCTGTCCTTAGCTGATTTTGGCTTTACATTTAAATCATATTGGTTTTTTGTTCTCTATCAGTTTTTAAACATCTTTGAGTTAATGGTCTTCCTAACATTTAGATTTTTTGTCTGCATTGAAGAGACATAAGTTGTCGAAATGCGCATATGCAGAATTTAAATTCACTGTAACTTCGGTATTTAGTCCTTTGTTACACCTGGGTCGATGCCACTGCTGGTGGACTGTTAGTCCCCGAGGGTATTCACCAACCCAGTAGTCAGTGCTTCTGTGCTGACCCGAAAGCTGATTCTATTAGGAACCTTACAATATCAAAATTTTTGTAAATTTTGTTAAAAACTAAAGAGTATCTCCCTCATGCAAAGCTCTGTCCTTAGCTGATTTTGGCTTCACATTTAAATCATCTTGGTTTTTTGTTCTCTATCTGTTTTTAAACATCTTTGAGTTTATGGTCTTCCAAACATTTAGATTTTATCTGCACTGAAGAGACATAAGTTGTCGAAATGTGCATATGCAGAATTAAAATTCACTGTAACTTTGGTATTTAGTCATCGTAAAAACAAGCATGCATCATCCAGTTATTTATAACGAGTGTATTTACTCTACATTTTTTCAGTGATATCTAAAAATAATGAAAATTTGTAAAAGTCTCATTTCTTGCAAGGGAGGTAATTTAAAGACTAGATTAATTATTTTTACACACTTTATTCTTAATTTAGGAAAAATGGAACGGTAGAATTTTCTAAAATATTAATATATCTTACGTAAACTAGTTTTCTTTCTATTATCAATTTTTGATGAAAATTAAACGACTCAATTTTTTTACAAGAAGTTTTTAACACTGACCAAAATAGAGTAAAATTTTCGTCCTATACTGTTGAGAACACCCATGTAGTTCAATTCAAACTATTAAAATTTAATATCATTATTCATACTGACTTTCACATATGTTTATACAACAGAATTTTGCATTTGAAATAATTTTATATCCAATACACATTTAATTAGAGCTAATTTCATACACCAAAATTAAGTCATGAACTAACCAAATAATTTGCGGAATCAGGGTATCTTTGATGACCACTAGACAGAAAACGGGACGAAAAAAAAATGTTGAAAATTGCTTAAAGTCGACATATGACATTAAAGATATGTAGTTTCAATGCTGATGATATTTAAAAATTTAAACTAGTGGAAAATTTTAGACTTACTCAGGTCTACCCCCTGAAAGCGATATTATTAAACTGGTTGGGTTTCAGTTTTGATTTGCTCGAATTTTACAAATTATGCATTGCTTAAACAGCTGATTAATCACAAATTTATTGTCATTTCTTTTTATGTAATGTTGCAGTGGAATAATTACAACACTAGGAAACATTGATAGAGAGAATGGTACTACTCAATTTACATTTAATGTTCTTGTAAAGTCAAAAACTAGTCGGGTAAGTTTGTAAGGAAAACACACACTATGATAATTGACTGACAATAGTTATTTTGCATACCTCTGAA
Source organism: Modiolus philippinarum (assembly GCA_002080025.1). Classification (NCBI taxonomy): domain Eukaryota; kingdom Metazoa; phylum Mollusca; class Bivalvia; order Mytilida; family Modiolidae; genus Modiolus; species Modiolus philippinarum. The sequence continues at coordinate 44,482 of MJUU01037532.1, forward strand.
AAGCATAAATATTGCTATTGATAACACGAACTACATTAATTGGAAAACAACATCTATTTTGCGTATCTCTGATTAGCAGTATAATGCTTAAAGTCTGTCATTGATAACAAGCACTATATTAATTGGCTTGCAACAATATTTTGCATACCTCTGAATAGAAGTTTATTGCTTAAAGTCAGTCTTTGATAGCAAGCACTATGTTAATTTGCCCACAACTATTATTTTGCATACCTCTGACAGTGACCTCTGATAAGAAGTAAAATGCTCACAGAAATAAATAAACAAAGGTGTTTACTGTTATCCTTTGTTTTTGTTAAATATGTATATAAAATCACTCAAGTCGACATACGCGACCCATGTATATATCTACTTAAGTATGTCATTATGTGGTCAGAAATAAAACATAAAAACAATTTCTGCTATAAAACGCATTGAACGCAAAGTGTAATTATCCTAGGTCTTTGCCAACATCACCCTTCAGATTACTATACTTGATGTGAATGATAATGCCCCGGTATACAACCAGATGGATTATTTCTTCGTCCTTCCAGATAATGTTGTTCAAGGTCATGTCATTGGTACCGTAAATGTAAGTAATGTAGCTAAAAATCATAGATAACGTAATTATTCTGACATATGTCCTGCGTTTAAAAGAGTTGTCAAAGGAACATTGACTACAAATTTTCAAGTCTACCACATAAACTCCGCATAATACTTTGGTGAACACAAGGCAAAGAAATATGATTGCTCCTCGATTGCACATACTTAACATGATACATTCTGTACACTATTATCAGTGTTGATGCAATTCATTTGTTCTGCTTATTAATATGCATATCTACTATAATCATTTCCAACATAAATCAGATAAAACATTAATAAGTCAGAAATATTATGTTGTATATAAAAGGAATTGGTCATTTCTTTAAACGTTACTTTCTTTGAAATTATTTCTAGGGAAAAATCCAACACACGCATAACGATAGGTTTGAAATTACTAGTTGTAATTTGGACATCAAACATAGTGAAACAACGAAAAACGAAAATGCAATATAATCGCAAAGGACGAAAAAAACTAAAATATTTTATTAACTTATTGTATTGTTTATGTTTTATTTGGTATTATTTATTTTGAGCGATTTGGGGAGTTTGTTACTTTTAAGTGTTCTATTTCATGGAGTTGTATTGCCTGGTAGGTTCTATTGCCTGGCTACTGTGATCGGTCAAAATGAATTCATCATGAGTATTTATTACTGTTCCATTGCCTGGCCACTGTGATTGGTAAAACAGATTTTATGAATAATTATTACTGTTCTACTTCATGACTAATTTAATTGGTCGAAACCATATTAATTTTAGTGACACGGATTTTTTTTTTTTTTTTTTTGTGTTGACACGTTTGATGGAATTTTATTTCTACTAACGTTCTTTTTAATAAACAACCTCAAATTATTGATAATGAAAGAAATACTACAAGACACGAACACAAAAAAATCAGCCAGAGTTCTGACTGATGGAACTAATTAATATGGTTTTGAACACGTTTAAAGCAAATGCACATTCATTAACATTATCAAATGATTCAACATGAAACCATATACATCAGTTTGCACATTTTCAGATATTAAAAATGTTAATTTAAGAAAAATACAATCATATATATTTGTTCTGTTTTACTATGCATTTTTGCTGCAAATGATCATTTGTGTATCAGAATAATAATATAAGTAAAATAATTGTCAGTGAATCTGAGTTTTGCAGACGGTTGTTTCCACAAATTATTTTTTTTTTGTGCAGATTATGTGTAATAAAACAGTTATTCAATCTGTAGTCAGACAATAGCTAAGAATTATTTCCCTCGGTAATGAAAACAGCTCAGCATTATATTGTCCTTAGCCGTTGGCTTCTCGGAAACAGCTCAGTGTTCTATTGTCCATAGCAGTTGGCTTTGGGCAATACAACACTGAGCTTTTTCCATTGCCTTGGGAAAATATTCAGGTCTATTACCTGGCAACACATTGAATAACTGTATATTAAAGTCCAAATATTCAATTCGTTTTATATCAGAGCAACGACCACCCAAACTTTGAAATTTAAAGATTTTTGTCTCAATAAATACTCAATTTACGTCATTCAGTTTTCTATATACTAGATTTAATTGAATAACGGATTTTTTTTAGAAATAGCAAATATGATCGAACATGATAATGCTTTACACTAATTTGCTTAGCAAAAATTTATTTTTTGTATTAAAGATATGACTAAACAACAGATTTTTGCACTATTCATGATAAAGTAGTGACAGAAATATTGTTGCTCACGTTTTTTTATACACTATTCTGGTTGTATTTGTTTTTTCTTGTAGGCTTCTGACAAGGACAGTGGTGACAATGGAGTTATTCAATACGTACTTCCTGAATCAATGTATGTTTATAAGAATACGATTTTCTTTAAGTTACAGTTAAAGTATGTTTCAGAGTAATTAATTGAATTAAAGTGCTTCGTAAGAAAAGGGGTGGTCAAAGATGCCTGAGCGTGCAGCGCAAACCACCCCTTTTCTAACGAAGCACTTAATTACTCTGAAGCATACTTTAACTAACTTAAAGACCGTGCAATTTATTTAATATACAGAATTTTATATGTGCAAAAACTGACATCCCGCCATCAAAATAGAATCTTCTACTCGTGTATATTCATCAGTTTATTAAGGCTTTATGCATCAAATAGTTAATAAATGTATTTTTTGTTCTACATGCGGAAAAAATTGTCTTTTATATTGATCTTGTGTCAAATATTTGTTTACTTTTATTATTATAAATACCGATTAGATTGTATTTGAAAAATTACCTTTATCGATCTGTTGTCACTTTAAGTATATTTTCTTACATCATTTCATTAACTTGCGATGGTAGTCGCGACAATTCATGATGGTCGTTTAATCGCCTTGATATTACAGAAAGGTAGCGCAGGTTCGATCTTTGGACCTGGGGAATTTCATGAAACTTAAACTTCATCTGATATTAAGGTGAAACATAACAGGAGGTCGAAGTTAGCATAAATGTGAATGAATATGCATAAAAATTAATGGGGTAAATAATTCTGGGTAAGTAATAAATAACTAAATACCGGAGTTACTGTGAATTTTGATTCTGCATATGCGCATTTCGACAACTTATGTCTCTTCAGTGCAGATTAAATCTAAACGTTTGGAAGACCATTAAGTCAAAGATGTTTAAAAACTGATAGAGAACAAATTACCAAATATGATCTAAATAGAAAGTAAATAATTTGAGGTAAATTATTAGTTAAAGTGCTTCGAAATCGAGAGAAACAAAGGAAAGACAAAAGAGAGATGGAATAGTCCAAGGTATTTACAAAAATTAAAGTGTCTTGAATAACAAAAGAAATGCTCATAACAGGTCTTTAAAAGTAATAAACACCTACGAAGGCCGGGAACTACAATCACATGCCACAATTCATAGGCGAGCTGCACTAGAAAAACAATAATGAAGACAAGAGACAAACATTAATAACGATTTGAACTCGGGATAGTCGGACTTGGGCACTAGCAAAAGCTTCTCTATCCCGTTTCCCAATAGTATAATAAACATGCGAATAAATCCAATACATGTAGACTACTAACTCAGTGACCACTATCTCAGAAAAGAAAAGCATATGACAAAACGTAATTAAGAAAGATGGGTCAAAAAGTGCTCGCCCCTAAACTGCCGGCTAGCACAAGAAACCTAGTCTGCTGGTAAAACACTGTCGCACTACGGAAGAAAAATCAAACTCAAAACTCCCCGAAGGATTTGGTAAAGAGTCGTCATCCATTTCAGTAGACATCGGCAGTATCAGTGAGAGGCAAGTATATATATGTAAAGTCTTCAGGTCACTGGAATGCAAAGCCAATTTAACGGATTTGTTCAGAATATATCGTCGATATCCACTTTTCCGTAAAGAAAGCAAGTTATGTCTCAGTTTTCCGGATTATTTATCTGTTTCTGACATTTTTAACAACATTTCTATAAAATCGAGGATGAGAAATGCCCTTTGTAATTAACTTTTTGCTAGTCACGTCATCTAGATATCAAATGTCCATATCTTCTGTAAAATTCCTTAAAAAGGATTTAATAATTTATAAAATCTGTAACCTTGCTGTAAAAGTTTGGATGCGAGAATATCTTCCGTAAATATCTAAGCCACGGATAAAAGTGCTTCCTTTGTTCATGCTAATTTCGGCTGTCATTTGGATCCTTTTTGTTATTTTTTTCTATCATCTTTTATAATCTTTCTGTAATTTGCCTTACACATAATTTTTGTTTATTTTATTTGCACTGAACAGATGATGAAAAACTCTAATGCAATCACATCATTGATTTAAAATCATTGGATAGATATTCTCCAAGTTATGTTTATGCACAGTTGTTATGAATAAACAAATTTTATGTGTGTCAGTGTTCATTCTTTCCGATGATATTTGTATTTGTAATGGAGTTTTAACTAAGTTTCGTCATTTGTTTACAGAACTTCTTCATATTTCACTGTGAACAAAACATCTGGTGATGTACGTTTTTCTGGTAATGACCTGCCACAAGGAAAGGAACTATTTCAGTTAATCGTAGAAGCAATAGACAAAGGAATTCCGCCTTTAAAGTCATCATGTAATGTTTATGTACGTATTGTTGAAATTTATCACATTATCAGTATTGCAAGTAAACAAATAGTTATTAAATTCATAAATCAGGAATTGAGGCGGATTCAGATATCTTAAGCCAAGTGTTTGGATTGTTTTTTTTCAAATCAGAATTGTCCATTGTCAGGCGCAAAATTTTAATATCTAAATACAAAGTAGGTGTAAAATCAACGGCAAATTTCAAACCACAATTGTTCTGACTCGGTACAGGTATTGAAAGAATATATGGGTTTCACCCGTTCTACGACATGTCGAATCACGGAAGTACCCTGTAGCAACTCAATAGTAATTGCTCCTAAGTCGATGAAATGTTCAGCAAGGTACAAAGTAAAATCAATCTTCAATCACAGTGTGGACCGAAACTTTAAATTTTTCCACAATAGAGCGATATCAATTGAAGAATTTTTAGTGAAGGCAGACTTTTTTTAAGCCCTGACTCATAAGGTTTTCACAAAGACAGCTTTCTTGAATGAGAAAGTGCAAGTATTTGCCTCTTGTGAAACGAACCAATTGTGAACATACACTATGTAAGCAGGAGAGTACATGTTGGTGATATTCATTATTATGAAATTAAGATCGTCCCTTTAGGGGAATTCGAAACAAGAGTTTAAACTGTCAGACACTTGCTATGATATTACTTTTTTTATAAAGAACATACTGTCATGTACTTTATGCACCTCTTTTTTACTACTATGTTTTTTTATTATTATTATCGGTCGTCGATGTTACATTTTTGTTTGCATATTTGTTCCGATATTATAATGATGTAGTCAGTCTGCACGATAGTTCTCATTAAATAATAACAGGCAGAGAAAAAAGCAACATGAAATGGTAAAATTGTCATCACACCTTATTGTAGTATGTACAATCGTTGTCAACAGATAGTAAAACAGCAGTGAACAAATTACTGAACATGGCCATTTGGACATTTTTTTATTCTGTGAGAATCGAAACATTGTAACAATCTGAAATATGAGAGTACATTTCTGATAAGGTATATTCATTGAAACAATGCATCATCCAAATGCCTTTGCTCTTGATAGTTCCGGTACATTTTGCCTTAAGCTTGATTTTTCAATTAATTATTCATAATGGGGTTTACTTTGGATATAGCTTTGAGGCATTCAGTTGTAAAATGTAAAAACAGATGTACGCCAAAACAAGGAAAATAGCTTAGTGCATTTACAGACAAAAAGCCTCATGTCTCATGAACCCTGAGACTGTTCTCAATATGCTTCTTTTTTTTAAATACTTTATTTGTTTTTTTTCCTGTAAACAGATCTCAAGGACCATTGTAGATGATACCAATGTACGAATAGGAACATCACTAGCAGAGTCTGTAATTAAAGCGCACCAAACGACATATGAAAAGTAGGTTTACTTTATATTTGTTTTGTGTTAGGATTGTTTTTTTATGCTGCATGCTTTGTTAATTATGATTTATGTGGATATACTTAGTAAACAAATACATGTGCTGATTTATTTTCTAGGGACCTTGGTGATATTCTGAGCCTGCTCATTACAATAGAGAAGTTGGTTTCTGCTGAAGATATTGGTAGAATCAAACGCTCAACGGTTACTCAATCCCTTCACAGAACAAGGTTAATATATTTACTTCAGTCCTTTATATAGTATAAAATGAAACTGATTAAAATTAACATTTCGTACCAGAAACTGATGAAAGTCTCCGGCATTGCTATATATACATTAACAGTCAAATTGAACATGTGCAGATTAGAAGCATTTTATTGTTATATGGTCGAAATCACTGTCCCGAAAGAGGGTTGATATTGACCCAGGCTCATGAATATCACTTGCAGTAAATATATCAAATGACGTAGTCAAAGGGGATATCTTTATGAGTGTCATGTTGCAATGAAAAAATTCTATAGAGGCAGTATGCATAATATAATGCTTGATACACACATCGATAAAACTCACAGTAAAGAGAGAAACAAGCAAAGAAATGTTAAAAGTGTTTCATAAATTTATAAATGTTACTGCAAAAATAAATATACACAATTTCAAATCCATGTTTTAATACTAGTCATTCATGGTGGATTGAAAATTTACTATTTGATTAGTGTTTGCTTATTAATTGCCTGTTTATTAATTGAGTTAGGTTATCAGCAGATTTTCGAGTCAACAGGGCACTGGTAATAATCAATCGTAGGACGGTGTATCAAGAGACGGTGATATATCGGGTTGATCTATCCGATTAATAAACGCTGCAACCAATCGGTGTGTAAAGGGCGATGTTATTTAGGAGTTAATCAAGATTATACAGACTCATTACCCTATAAATATTAGAGATTCTCTATGAAATATATTATATTCTTCTGCTGTCTTTCAGGTCTTTCATCTTTATATCTGCTCGTAATTCGACAGGAAGTATAATACCTGGTGATGATTTACAAAGGTAAGTTGCTTCATACCTATTTCGACAGATTGTATTTATTTCATATATTAGTCATAGATTTTTCTTGTTTCTGTATCCATTACCTGAATAAATAAGCATTGTTTTAATTTTTCAGTGATTATCGCATTATATAAATTCTAAATTATATTAGTCAATTAAATTGTTTTAATTTCAAATGAATTATTATCTAGTTCATCTCTTACAGGTTAGTTCTGCAGCATATGGAAGCAATACAAGCATTGTTTACGACACAGAATACAGCGTCGATGATCAAGGAAAAGAATTCATTCTCAGCTTCAGAGATCGCTTTGGTCGTTTTGGCTGCAGTAATATTAGTCGGAGGCATTCTTTCAATATACTTGATTTTTAAGACACGGCAAAAGTAAGAATGCTTTCTATTATATGGATGTGTTTGTCTCCCAAGTACGTTATGCAGAATGCCCTTGCACGAAAAAATATATTGAAAAAAATACTTGAACATCTTGGCAAATTCAAATGTTTACAGGGGTTTGGTTTCACCAGTTTGGTTAATAGAATAGGTGCTTATAACATTAAAGGCATTTTACAAATTAACAGATCGAAATCGAATTTCAATTAAATATGAAACATATTTCCCAAGTGACGAGCTATATATGACAATATAACAGTTAGTGAAATGATTAACTACCAAATTTTTCGCGGGAATGTTAAAAGTAAAAACATACGGGTAAACAGGATAAGTTCAAATATACAATACGGCCCATTATCTTGTTTCAAGATATATAGTTTCAAGATCCAAGTTTCGGTCCTTTGGCAGTATGTAAATCTTAATACAGCGTCTACAAAAATTATATATAAATAAATAATTCCTCAATTTTTATTGTAATTAAATTATTGTTGTCATCAGGAGCGAACTTAGAGGGTGGCGTTAGGGGCGTGCACCCCCCTAAAAACCAGAAAAAACAACATTCTCATGGTAAAAATAAGGGTTTTGGTTAATATTTGTGAAAAAATAAATCGAACCTCGCTGAGCTTGGTGATTTTTTTACAATCGCGCCCCCTTCGAATCCTAGATGCGCCTATAGTCATTATTGTCATTAAAAATTTCTCAAATTTAAACACGCAAATACATTTTGTCTGCCGAAAAAGGGCCCCTTTTTATATCTTTGTGCATCGCCCTTGCTCTTTTCAATTTTTTTTCTGGTTTTGCCTAATGGCCAAAAAGAATTTTTAAAAATGTATATTTATAGTATTCTATTTGCGAATGTCTTTTATATTCTTCATTTTTCCACACTTTAAACAAGACAACTTTACAACCAACAGCAAAAGAGACAATATCACTAGCTTTTAGAAAATTTATTGTTCTGCCTAAATTAAATGAAAAGCAATGAATAATTGCTAAACGAAGATAACACAAATAACGCTGCACTATTGAATGCGCATAAACAATATAGAGATTCATCTTTAAACTGTCCTGTCCAAATAATTATATGCAATCTTTGATATATTAGAAAAAATTTAATACGGAACTTGTGGTGAATTTGATTTCTGCAAATTGCCATTTCGACAACTTATGTCACCTCAGTGCAGATAAAATGTAAACATTTGGATGACCATTAAGTCATAGATGATAAGAAACTGGCATAAAACAAATAACCAATATGATCTAAATGGAAAACCAAAATCAGCAAAGCACAGAGCTGTGATTGAGGGAGATACTCCTTCGTTTTCAAAATGAATTATCAAAAATTTAGATATTGCAAGTTTCACAATAAAATTAGCTTTCTTGTCAGCACCGAAGTACTGACTACTGGGCTGGGGATTTACAGTCCACCAGCTGAGGTATCGACCCAGTGGTAACAAAGAACTGAATACCGAACTAACTGTAAATTTAATTTCTGCACATGGCCATTTCGACATCTTACGTCTTTTTAGTGCAGATAAAAATCAGATTACTCAAAGATGTCTAAAAACTAATAGAGAACAATTTTCCAATATGATGTAAATGGAAGGCCAAAAATCAGCTGAGGACAGAGCTGTGCATGAGGGAGATACTGAAAATGATGCAAGATATAGTTACCCATATTACAATTATGCACATGTATACCTCATTGGTATAATCAGTATTTCGAGAATAAGGCTGCATTATGTTTGCAATACATTCTGAAGACAAGTTTCGTTTTTTAATAAAGACAGTTCCCATTGAGGTTTTAAACATCTTCTAAATAGATGTGATGTGCTCAAGAAACTCCACATATTATCATTTTGATTTTGTTTATTACAAACACATTCATACTAAACGAATACTCGGACTCTACATTGAATTATAAATTCACTTACTTTAACATGTAAGACCCATTTTCGATGCGATGGGTTTAGCTTGTTTGCATCATAAAGGTTATTTCACTCCTCGAACATATTCTAAGCAGTTGTTTACTGTTTTTAACTGTATTTGAAAAACACTAATTTATACGAAAATGAAATGTAAACTATTTGTTAATGTTGTCAGGATACAATTTTTATGAGTCCAGTTATATCAAAATACTATATAAAACACAAGAATGAGGACCTTACTGAGTTTAATCCACTATACTATAATAATATTTTTTCTATATTGATTAACAATGATTCGAAAATCGTCTTGCTGGAATCGAATGTAAAAAATGGATACAGGAAACACCTACAATGGCTGAAAATTACTATTTCATGCCAAAATCTGCCAGGGAAAAACACGAATAAGACAAAAGACAAACGTTAACAACGATAGAAACTCGGACTTGGTACCGGCATTAGCAAAAGCCAGCGGTAGGGTTAAACCGGTTTATAGGTACATTTTACGGAAACACATTTTACGACCTATAGAGGCAATAATGTTACTCTATATTAAGGTATAAATAACAAAATACCGAAGTAACCTTGAATTTAGTTTCTGCGTATGCGCATTTCGACACCTTATGTCTCATAACATTTGGAAATCCATGAATCGACACATGTGTAAAAGCTGATAGATATCAAAACATGAAGCCATAAAAAGAAGATAAAGATGTAATGACCAACAAAGTAATGTTTTATGAACGTTATATTTCGACAATTTCTAGGTTTGTATTGGCTAACTTCAATAGTTTTAATGTATAGTAGTATATATTCCTAACTGACAGGTCAAAATTAGATAGTGATATGGGTTCAGATGATGATGAAAAAACTCCTCCAATTAAAGATACAGTTTCTGTGCAATCCATAGAACTCACATTGAACATAGAAGATGAGAAGGAAAGAACGTCGGACTACGAAGGGTCAAACAGTAATGAACAAGTTGTAATGGATTCGGAAAATACGGAGTGTATAAATCCAGCGTATCAAAATACTGATGACACAATGCTAAAAACTGAAGTTAATGGTATTTCAACTACGGATGAGGTTGAAGAACATTTAAATCGGTTATCAGAGCTTTTGGATAAAGAAGAGGATAAAACACCACGTCCAGATTACGAAATTGTTGAAAAAGAGCAAGACGGGACGATTCCTAAACATCCAACTGAAGATTATGAAAATTCAGGAAGTGCACAAGAATATCCAACGATTGTGGATTATGTAAATGTCAGTGGTGTTGATAAAGAAGAAGAGGGTGATATCTCAAAACTTAATATTGTGAACATTGACGGAGTTAATCGGAATGACGAAATACCTAAACCTGATTATGAAAAAGTTCAAGAACCAAATACCGACATAATTGACAGTAGTAAAGAGGACTTTAATGCAGAATCTGGAGAATTCCTTTCGTCCAACGATACACGTGATGTGATCGATAATCAAAATATTGACATTGATGATAAAAACGTTGAAGAAGAACCTGATATCGATTATAACGACAAACAAGTGCGGTTTTCAACTGTTGTTCTTGACACAGAAGAAAATAAATTTGAACCTTTAAAAGAAGATATCAAAACAACGACAAATGAAATTTCATCAAACGAAATGGATAATGAAAATTCAGATGATCTAAAAGTACACGAAGAAACGACGAACGAAATGAAGGATGCGTTTCATAACCAAGATGGCTTATTGATTGATGAAGAGGAAATTACTGCTTTCTAATTGTCATAATTCAGTTTTTCTGTATTTATTTTGTGCTTTAAAATGTAACCAGATTTTGAAAGCCTTTGAAATTACTCATATCATTTTCGTTTTCATTTTTTTTGTACCCAGATTTCAGAGAATTGTTAATGTTCCTTGACGACCAGTTCTCAAAGAGGGCTAGCCTTAATTACACCCGTATAAACAGTTACCAATTTCAATATGGTATGAATGTATATACCGTAAGTTAGGAGGTTACCTAAATCACTTCCATATAAACAGTGAAGCTTTCAGTATCATAATAAACATATCTTCCGTAAGTTTGGGGTTACCTTTATTCCGCCCATATAGAGAGTGAAAATATCAATTTGGTATAAAATGTATAGACCGTGAGTAAGTTTCACTACCATTGAGTTCATGTGATTTTTTGGGAGTATATTTCAGAATTAAGGGACAGCATATAACAACTTAGTAAGTGATAATATAATATTGTAATTATACCATCCTTTCAACCTGATAATACAAAATATTTTTTAAGACTCAAATACTTGCTTTCTTGAGATTTATATTTTAGCGAAAAGTCTGTTGCTTTATTTAAAAGGACAAATATCCGATTTCTTTTCATTTAATTTCTAGTAATTTTGAAAATGTCCTACACCACACCATGTAGTTTTAAATAGAGTTTGAACATTTCAATTATTGAATTATTGAATTATTGAAGTTAACTTGCTGATATCACTATGTTATTGATTTTAAACATATTTATTGTCAGAGATGTAATGACAAAGATAACAACTTCAAATGCAAAACTTGCGAGGTCTTCTCCATTACAAAGAATACAACAAGTAACAGCAATATCTTACATGTAAAGTTTCCAATTCTATAAACGAATATTAAGAAAAGCATAACATAGCAGAGTGTGAGTTGATTCGTCGTCGTCAGAAATTGACAACCAATGAATACGTTTAAACTAAGAACCGTTTTGTTTCAATTATATAGTTATATACTATCCACTTCAAACGTGCATACTACAGTTTACATTTTACTTTTGATCCAATGTCATTGTTTTCGAAACGAGCCATTTTTTTGGTCATGATTAGTGTTATCTATATTAATGTTATTATGTCTATTAAATGAGAGTGATTTTTATTATATATTTTTGTGTTTTATTACATCTATAAATTATTGACTCACTGATAGTGTGACGGGTGCCGCTAGCGGAGCAGGCATGCTTACCCTTTCGGAGCACCTGATGTCACTCCCGGTTTTCATGGGAGTTTACATTATGAGTGCCTTGGTTTTTAATGTCGTCTTTTTATTTCCGTGCATTGTAGCTGTCTCACGTCCTTGTTTTGTCTTTGTTTTTCTCTCTGTTGCCGTTTTTGCTTTGGATTTCGATTTTTGTGGTCTTCGCTTCCCTTGTTCCTTCGTTATTCTACTGCCGTTGTTTCCAACTGAAAATTGTTTTTTCTAAATTTGGTTGAACAACACAGTGAGGTGGAAATGACAATGGCAGATCAAACCTTCAAACATTTAACTGCTTAGATTGACAAGCAAAGATAGAACATCGCAAACATCCCGATTATTTCAAGAGGGTAATAACAATATAACTAAACAGAGTGGTCAAGAACCGAGATCCATGAGACAAAAAGACAAACCGGGTGAAAACCACTGACAAAATTGTCCACCACAATGGTTCTGACTTTGTACAGGCATTTCAAAACGAATTGGTGGGTTAAACCGGTTTTATTGCTAGCCAAACCTACCCTTCCATTGCGGTAGTGTCGCTATTTCGGCAATATTACATGCTTATCCAGAGTTTTCAGTAAGCCGTTTAGGTTTGTCGGGCTTCTTGACTTGATTTAAATGACTGGCATGTAGTTCATTAAATGATTTCTGCTTGAAGAATCATATCTGAAGACACCATAGTGGCCTTCATATACAGAGAAAAAAAACAATAAAAATGCACAATAGCTCTATATTTTTCTTCTTTTGGATTTTGTCTCGTCATATTTACACAATATTCTTTCCCTTTCTTATTCTACATGTCATGAGAAATTTCATTCGGAAACAATAACTCCATGTTTCAAGGTTGGAAACAGAAAATAACAATACGTGTTTATAGTTTTTAAAAAAAAACAACAATCAACTAAAATAACGCGAGTTCCAGTAATGACTCTACATAAAGATATTAGAGAGGAAACTCGTGTATATGAAAAAGGGTAAAAAAAGCCAGTAAGTGAACATTAGTATTGTTAGAACAAGAATCCATGTGTTTGAATTGCTTTACTATATTTATTACTTTGAGTGTGTTTTGGTATTTTGTGTATTTTAATTCTCTTGTAATCTTGAAAACAAAGTACTTGGCAAATGAATGTTTCGTTCAATCTTCAGAAATATACTACCATTCTTTATAAATAAAACGTGAGTAATCTCTTTAAAACTAAGGAGTATCTCCCTCATGCATAGCTCTGTCCTTAGCTGAATTTTGGCTTTTCTATTAGAACCTGTTGATTATTTGTTCTCTATCAGCTTTTACCCGATTAATGTTTAATGGACTTCCAAATGTTTTGGTTTAATCTGCACTGATGAGACATAAGTTGTCGAAATGCGCATATGCAGAAAATAAATTAACAGTAACTTCGGTATTTTGCTATTTATTACCACTGGGCCGATGCCTCCGCTAGTGGACTGTAAGTCCCCGAGGGTATTCACCAACCCAGTAGTCAGTACTTCGGTGCTGACCCGAACACCGAATTTATAGAAACTTGCAATATCTAAATTTCATAAAATTTTGTTAAAAACTAAGGAGTATCTCCCTCATGCACATCTCTGTCCTTAGCTGAATTTTGGCTTTTCTATTTAGACCCTTTTGATTATTTGTTCTCTATCAGCTTTTACCCGATTTATGGTTAATGGACTTCCAAATGTTTTGGTTTAATCTGCANAAATGCGCATATGCAGAAAATAAATTAACAGTAACTTCGGTATTTTGCTATTCATAAACTATATGGTTGGACAGTGAAAAGTAACGTTACTCCATACGAAAGAAATCGAAACATAAAGGGATTTGTTTGTATAATTTCAACAAACACATGGCAATCTTGTATCTGAATATTCCGGTTGTCACACAGACGTTTGCCTGATAAAGTGATTAAATTGACTATTACGATAAAGGCCGAGGTATTAACAATTTCCGCCATATCATACCAAACTCAGGACTAATGTGGAATTGATAAACAATTATACCAAAATTTAAGGTAAAAATATCTATATTTTTATATGTAGATGGTGATGTTTTTTATATTATTTTTCTTACAATGAAAGAAAAATATACAGCTGTTTGAATAAGAAAAGAAAATTAAAAAAATCAAATAACAAAACATCTATAGGCATTATTTATTTAACATACACAGAGTACTTTTTTGAAATTAAAAATTACTTACTTATTTATTAACTTGATGTGTATATATTGGTTTAAAGCAGTGTGCGTTACTTTCGTGTACCAGGGCTTCTGTGCTGATGTAAGTTACAACAGAGTGAAGTATGCGTTGATTCACTTATTTTTGTAGACATTTTCTACACTGCAAAGACGCATCAGCTGTAAAACCATAGATTAACCAAATGTGAATAACTTTGGTCTTGTGTTAATTTCTGTTTCCCGTCTGAGTAGCGTTTGCTTGCTGAAACATTTACTGCAGAAAAGTAAACAGTGTAAATGGTGTTCTCCATCAATTGTGACTTGATATAATGAACATTTTTGCAATTTACACTTGACCTTTATCTATTTTTTTAATACAAGACAAAATGTAAACAAGATGACATTGTTTCTTAATGTAGGTTTTACATCCTGTGATTTTAGTTTGATTTATGTTGTTAACAAACATTTTTTTCCATGACTATGTTTCATTCTTATATTTTTAGAAATACCTACATTGTATAATACAGTTATATTTCTACATGTAAAATGCGCTTCACTTAAATATATTTCATTTTCATTTCATTGCAAAAATATTGTTATTTAGATTTTCAAGGAATAGATTAAAATGTAATATCATAAACATAATTTTTGTTTGAAAACGTTTATCGGGACAAAATCCAAATCCATTTAAACTTTGATCATCAATATAAAGCAAAAGAATATTGGTGAGCGTAGTGTGAACAGAACTACAGTCAAAAATTCGTTATTTCATGTTATCATTAAGTCTATGAAAGGATATTAAAATCAACACATTAAAAAGTACAAATATGCCTATATTTTAAATAAACTTCATTTTACGTAAAGCTTGATTTTCTAAACTAAATAAACATTGCTTTTGCATCATAATCCGGTTTATAACTCCTCTGATGTAACCAGGCGGTACAACCAATGGCATTCATATTAAAATGAAAGGGAACCCAGTGAATACTATGAAAACATTAATTTCTCCATCTGATAAAATGTTATCTTGGATTGTTGTTTGGTTTTATGATAAGTCCGTCTTTATTTACAAAAAGACTTGCTCACGAAAATATTTTATATATACTTAAACCGTATCAGACATTTAAAAGGTTAGATGTTAATTGAAATTTGGGTTTGTTTAAACATAATGTTAGAGGTACTTTTTCTGTACTAAAATCTTCAAATTTGTGAAAGGTGCCTTTTCTCTACTGACAGCTTCAAACTGCCATTTACATTTTTGAAAGCAAATATATAGTGGATAAGTTGGGAAATGAATATATTGCGTTCAACATAGGGTATACTCCAACCCAGTATCCAGAACTTCGGTATCTCCCTTTTGCATTGCTCTGTCCTTAGCTATTTAGAGCCTATTGGTAATTTAATCTTTCAGCTTTCACACATTTTTCGGTTTAGGGAGTTCCAAATATTTTGATTTGATTTGCACCGAAGAGCCATTAGTTGTCGAAATGAGCATATACAGAAACTAAACAGTAACTTCGCTATTTTGTTATTTGTTATAACTGGGCCGATGCCTTTGCTGGTGGACTGTTAGTCCCCGAGGGTATTCACCATCCCATAGCCAGTACTTCGATGTTGGCCCGATAACTGATTTTAATTGAAATCTTGCAATATCTAAAATTAGGAAAATTTTGTTATAAACTAAGGAGTATCTCCCTCTTGCATAGCTCTGTCCTTGGCTGATTTTGGCTTTTTTATTTAGATCCTTTTGGTAATTTGTTCTTTCAGCTTTCACACAAATTTCGGTTTATAGATTTCCAAATGTTTTGATTTGATCTGCACTGAAGAGACATTAGTTGTCGAAATGCGCATATACAGAAACTAAATTCACATTGTTATTTGTTTATTTTTTTCTCTTGCTATATATTGGTTGATTTATTATTACTAGTATTATTATTTCTATTATTATTAATATTATTATTGATATCTGGAAATGATCTCCTTTTCAATTCATGAAACAATATTGAAAACATATGGTAATAACTTAACCTGAAAAATATGTTCAATAATATCCCACAATCAAAGAAAAAGATATAAGAAATTATTGTTAAAATTATCTCAAGACTGAATTGAAGGAATAAACATATAGTGACAACGGAGATATTAAATAGGGTCCCCTGAGTTCAGTTAATGTGAATGCAGAAGTGATCAGAAGTGAATGCTGAATGCAGAAGTCTTCAATATTTTTCAGAAAAGTTCTTTTTTAAAACAGGAAAAAATTATTTAATATTACGAAAACAAATATTTGGTTCCTAGTGTCTATAAATAAGAAAAAGAAGGGAAACGGGGAATGTGTCAAAGAGCCAACGACCCTAAGGGGAGCAATAACAACTCAAAGCCACCATAAGATCTTCAATGAACGGTGAGGAAACCCCACACCCAACGGTAGGTCGGAGTTGGCCCCTAAATAAAAGAGTAATCAAGTTCAGCGAAATAAGTATCTTTACATCAAACCAAATGAAATTTTTAAAGAATGCCTTAATCCTTTTACAGAAGACTAATTGTTTTCGGGAGATGCTAAATTAAGATTATACAAAAACGGCAACAAGGGAAGTGATGATCACAAATATCGAAGTCCAAAGACATGGCAAAAACGGCAACAGAGAAATACAAGGACGTGAGACAGCCACAATGCACGGAAATAAAAAGAGGACATTAAGATCTAAGGCACTTAAAATGTGAACTCCCATGAAAACCGGGAGTGTCATCAGGTGCTCCGGAAGGGTAAGCATATCCTGCTCTACTAGTGGCATCCGTCACACTATTTGAGTCAAAACCGTTTGTGTCAAATCCGTGAAGACATGAAATCAAGCTGAAAATATCCGTTTTCATTTTGGACACAGAGACGTCATATCTGTCAATGATGTCATGGTAACGGCCATAGAATTCTGAAAGGATGAAAGTAGCAAAGGCTGAACAAATCCCTGACTAAGCAGCTTTTGGGACAGTGTTTTTTTTTTCTTCTTTTTTTTTTAAATCACTGTATAAACTGCATGCTTGACAGTAAGAATCAATTGTGAAATGTATACTCCATAGGCTAGAGAGGTAGGTATATTGCTGCTCAGAAAGGAAAAGTTCACAATTGGGAAGTTAAAGGCATCACGTTTATCATATAGCTTAGATTTCAAACGTCCATCTTTGTCAATGTATATAAAATATCTAAGTGCGAAGCTGAAGTAGAGATGTATCAGTAGGCTCTTTATTTTCAAGCTCATCGAGATTGATTTGGTGTAAATATACCTTGATATTTGGATTATTAATAGAATGTGCATTGTCTATGTAGCGGAAGCTGAAATTAAAGGTCTGAACTAAATGTTTTTGTTATTTTGTGTTAGCCCTTGTAAAAACTTTGCCTCATATAGGTACTCCGACGAAGACTTTTGTAAGCAAAGTTTGATAATTTATTAATTTTCATTGCGCAAATACATAATGATGATATTGTGCATGAAGACACACGTTAAGTGTTGTATTTAAATTACAACCCATACTTTTCAATTGTAAAGTTTCAAATAGATTCATAAGTGCACGTAGGTGCACGGCAATTTTGACTTTTATTTTCTTGCACTTTCGTCGTAATATATCTTAATTTGTGGCCAAAGCGCCGTAACTCCAAATAATTTGGAACCCGTTTTTCCTTAGCTTTTAATAGAACTGGTATATGAGAAGAAAACCAATACCGGAAGTGGAAAAATTGCAATTTTTCAATAATGTTAATTAATCCTCAATCTATTTTTTGGAGATTAAAAGTTTAATTTCTTATTATGGAAGCAGATAACTATCTTTTTGCACCGTTATATTCATTGAATGCGAACATTCAATTTTTTCGTTGGAGTACCTACACATATCAGCTGAAAGTGGCGCAAAGTTATTTTCCACGGTAATCCCGATTCTCAACTGAAAAACGCGGCCTCCAAATTCGACAAAAATATTGTCTCTTAAAAATTCCAATATCTTGATTACGTCACACTCCGTGTTTTTCTTGTTTGACTCAGTGTGGTTCGTTACAAAATATGTTTTGTCTTTCCCTACTACTAAATTAATGTATCTGCGTTCTCAGTTTTTAGTGTAGAAACATTGATGTATAAAATCAGATATTACTGTTTTCAATTTATTGTGTGGCAGTGTAGTATAAAGAGTAGAAAAATCAAAATTTATGTGCTATGGCAATGGATGAGACTGCTAAAGGATAGCTGTTCAAGGAGATCATTAGAATTTTTTAGAATCCACATCTGATTGACGCCACTCATTTAGTAGACTTTATCACAGTAACTTTTTAGGACACTGCGGTTAATAAGGTAGTAAGTAGCTTAGTGTTGCATCTGGAAGACCCTGGGATGAATCTCAAATTTTCACTTGAAAAGTTGTCGCAAATCAACAAAAAATATACTAAATATACTATACATAATTTGTTAGAAATGAGTAGCAACAGCTACTCTTCGTGTATGCAATACAACGGCAGAGGATTACCAAAGGAACAAGGTAAGCGATGACAACAAAAATCGAAGTCCTAAGGCATGGCAAAAACTGCAACAGAGAAAAGCAAAGACGAAAAATTACGTGATAGAGCTACAATGCACGGAAATAAAAAGACGACATTAAGAGCTGAGGCATTCATAGTGTGAACTCCCATGAAAACCGAGAGTGACATCAGGTGCCCCGGAAGGGTGATCATGTCTTGCTCCGCTACCGGCACCAGTCACACTATCAGTGAGTCAATTCAAGGTTTCAAGAGTCAAACCCGAATATATCAAATCTGTGAAGACGTGAAATCCAGCCGAAAATAGGACACAGACACGTCATATCTGTCAATGATGTCATGGTGACGGCCATAGAATTTCTTAAGGGACGAAAGTAACAAAGGCTGAACAAATCCCTGACTAAGCAACTTTTGGGGAAGTGTTTTTGCTCTATTAAAAAAAAATCACTGTATAAACTACATGCTCGACAGTAACGAATCAACTGTGAAATGTACGCTCCATAGGCTGGAGCGGTAGATATATTGCTGCTCAGAAAGGGAAAGTTCACAACTGGGAAATTAAAATTATCACGTTTGTCATATAGCTTAGATTTATAGTGGAAAATTCCATCACGACAAAATAAATTTCTACTTAAATTTTGTTGCATTTTTTTCACACTTTCAACGATTCTGTTTGCATTAGTTGTCTATTCTCTTAAATATGTTTTTTTTTTCTTCCTTTCAACTATTTTTGTCACGAAACTTAAAATGCTAGCATACTATAGTGATTGGAATAATTTCTTCGCAACAGTGCGATGCAGTCACTCACAAGCTCTTTCTAACATATATTTGTTATTCCTTTATATTTAACTTTCATCTTGTTTTCCTGAACAATCAGCAAAATGTTGCTTTAGTTTTATGATGTACATAGCAATCTTGTACAATCAATCATTTTCTGCCCGTCGACTTCTTTGTGGACTTAAGGGGTCAGTGAGTGCGTAGCTGTTACATAACTCTTAAAATTAATCTGCAGACAGGTAGTGGTTAGAATCAGATTTCTTTTAGTGGCAGTTAAGAACATGATTTTTTACTTAATGACCCGATTCGTGATAAAGTCATAATTTATTCTCGTCTCGCTGAAGCTTAAATTTTACTGCGTATATGTACAAGTTAATTATTAATTAATAGATATGAAAGACAGTCGCCCTTTGGAATACAACGAAGATATATCAAGAATTTCATCAAATTTTGTCAAAAGTTTATTCAAGATGTATACAAACATATTTTGAAAAGAAAGTGGGGGTCAGTGTGCAAAATTTTCTAATGCATCATAGTGGATAAAATAAGAGAATTACGAAAGTCAGAGACAGATTCAAAAACCTGAGGAGTAACCATCCTTAATGGCAGAAACATGTATAAACCTAAACGGGTCAGCAAAAAATAAAAACCAAAAACAAAAACAAAAACCCAAATAACAGAAAAAAAAACAAACAAAAAAACAAAAAAAAAAAAAAAAAAAAAAAAAAACAACAACAACAAAAAAAAACAAACAAAAACCAAACAAAAAGCAAACAAAACAAACAAAACAAAACTAGAGGATGACATGCCCCCGCGCAAGGTTGAATCAAATTGGGTTTTTCTAGTAATATTTGTGTCTGTAAGACGCATATGATGCCCCCGCTAAACACATGTTATTTTAGGTTGCACAGATTAACTACCGGTATGTACCCTCTATTACTAAATCACTAATTACGGTAAGTTGACCAATGTATATTTTTGAAAAAAAAATGAACCGAAATCAAAATACATACCACATGCACATCTTCAATATAGGTACAAATGAACTGCAAAATTAAAGCTTCCTAGCCTCAAAACTCTAGGAGTTGTTCGGACATTCTGTGTACCCTGTAATAATAATTCATCCAATAAATGACTAAGTTCAACAATGTGTATTTTTTCCAAAAATAAATCAAAATCAAAATCCTTCCCACAGGCACATCTTCAATATAGGTACAAATGATCTGCAAAAAAAATTCCTACCATCAAAACTGTAGGAGGAGTTGAGTGGACAAACTTTGTACCCTCTATTACAAAATCACCCCAAAAATGACTTAGTTCAACAATGTATATTTCTGACAAAAATGCACCAAAATCAAAATCCTTACCAAATGCACATCTTCAATATAAGTACGAAAGATCTGCAAAATAAAAACTTCCTAGCATCAAAACTGTAGGAGGAGTTGCGCGGACAAACTATATACCCTCTATCACAAAATCACTAAAAAATGACTAAGTTCAACAATGAATATTTTTGACAAAAATTTACCAAAATGAAAATCCTTAGCACATGCACATCTTCAATATAGGTACAAGTGATCTGCAAAATAAAACTTCCTAGCATTAAAACTGTAGGAGGAGTTGCACGGACAAACTATGTACCCTCTATGAAAAATCACCTCAAAAATGATTAAGTTCAATAATGTATATTTTTGACAAAAATGCACCAAAATCAAAATCCTTATCACATGCACATCTTCAATATATGTACAAATGATCTGCAAAATAAAAACTTTCTAGCATAAAAACTGTAGGAGGAGTTGCGCGGACAAACCATGTACCCCCCTCGGACGGACGGACAGACGGACGGACGGACGGACGAGGGTAAAACAATATGCCCCCGACTTATCGTCGCGGGGGCTTTACAAAATAAAAATACAAAAAAACATACAAACCAAAAAAAAAAACAATAAAACAAAAAACAAAAAAAAACAAAACAAAAAACCAACAAAAAACCAACAAAAAAAAACAGCAAATCGTACTTCTCCATATATGAAGTTTTTATTCCATTGGATTGTTTGCTCATAAGGGAATTCTAAAGGTATTATTAAAGTTCTAACGAAGTATACGCGATTGTTCCTTTTAGAATAAACAACAACAACAAAAAACAAAACAAAAAACACAAACAAAAAGCAAACAAAACAAACAAAACAAAAGAAAATAAAAAACGAAGAATAAAAAAAAAA
Organism: Modiolus philippinarum; assembly: GCA_002080025.1. Lineage (NCBI taxonomy): Eukaryota > Metazoa > Mollusca > Bivalvia > Mytilida > Modiolidae > Modiolus > Modiolus philippinarum. The sequence goes on from MJUU01037532.1 coordinate 66,589, forward strand.
ACAAAAACAAAATCAAAAACAAAACAAAAACAAAAACAAAAAAAAACAAAAAACAAAAAACACAAAAAACAGCAAATCTCAAAGGCATAATCGTACTTCTCTATATATGAAGTTTTTATTCCATTGCATTGTTTGCTCATAAGGGAATTTTAAAGGTATTTTTAAAGTTCTAACGAAGAATACGCGATTGTTCCTTTGAGAATAAACATTTCCCGTAAGAATTATAAAAGCTGCTATGAATTACAAATGCTACAAAATTATGAAATTCCGACACCCACTTGTGTAGCAGTATATATTCCGAATCAATTTCACGGATTTCATATTTTGTTTATAATGTAGCTTATAAACTCCACATCATTATGTGAAATTAAAACAATACAGATTTATTGACACTGAATTTGCTGATTTCTCCACCGACATTTCCTTTATGTAGATATGCTCGAACATTTTGCCATGAAATAAATGATCAAGAGATGTACCGAAAAAGTGTTTAAATTAAACGTAGAACTGATTAATGAAGATCACAGAAGGGAAACATTGAAATGAACTGCCGAATTATACTAGGTTCAAGTAAAAAAGACTTTAGCGAGCACTTTTTGACCCATCTTTCAAAATTACGTTTTGTTCCCCCATTTTTCCTTTCTAGATTGCGGTCATGGAGTTAGTAGTCTACCTGTATGGGTTTTATTCGTATGTTTATTCTACTATAGGGAAACGGGACAGATAAAGGGGAGGTTTGGGTACCCATAAACCGGTTTAACCCTACCGCTGGCTTTTGCTAGTGCCGGTACCAAATCCGGCTGTCCCAAGTTCCTATCGTTGTTTATGTTTGTCTTTTGTATTTTTATTGTGGGTTTTTTTCTTGTGCATTCCTATTTACTTTCTGGCATGTGGCTATGTTTTTCGGCCATTGTAGGTGTTTCCTGTTATCTTTTTTATTCCATTTTAATACCCTTTTTTTTACTTCTGAGAAATATTCATAGCCTTCACATAATAACAGGCAAATCGAGTGCACCTTACAATACTCGATTGTTCTCCTGATGTTAGTGTAAAAATTCATAGAGAAACGTATCTAAATAATTGGGAAAAAATGTCTAGCTATTACTTATCTTAAGCACAAAACAATAAAACAGAATATTGTGATTGACTAAGTAAGCCCAAAATACTAATTACTTATTTTAACAAAATAAGCGAATTGATGAATCCCTAATCGTATGATATGTGTGTTTCCCATGATAAGTTGTTACGTTCGTATGATTCGTCAGTTATCCGGTAACCTCTAATAGGGGATTAGACAAGATACTCTGCTTGCATCCATTAAATAAGATTAAAATTTCTTTTCTATCCTTTCAGGTAGCTCATCGTCTAGTAATGTGACAATGCTTCGAAGAAATGGTCGTTTTAGATTTTTTTACGTGTTTTTATTTGTTTGGTCAACATCATGTAAGTATTTGTGTATATTCTTACCATAACTGAATGGATAATAGTTTTTGTGCAACTACCTTATTAAGATTTTATAGACTCCTTGGAGCTATTTTCTACAGGTAATTTATTTTGTGCATTTTCTATAATTTTTTTAATGTCCCAGCCTAGGTTGGATTCGTGATGATGATATTCTATCGCGAAATACACATCCTCAATTAATTCCTGCCTGCTAAAATCAATTGTCACAGTGATCATGAAAACTTTAAAATACACTATTAAATGTAATTATGCAATTATCAATAGCTATAAACAATTTTTACAGTGATTAAAGTCGCCACTACGAACATTGTGAATAGGGGGGTGTAAAAAGCTTTATATTTTTATTCGTTAACATACTTTTCTTGGTGATTGACAATTACTAGTATCGCAAAAGTCCTGTATTCGTTTGTTTTTATATTTTGGTTTGCGACCTCATTTGGCGTCAGTTCTGATTTCTACCTGTATGAGAGTTGCTGTCACATTTGTCAAACTAGCAGTCCAATGTACAATATATTTCTCAACGTATTGTAATGGATTATCCTTTTCCCAAAATAGCCAACAAGAATATACAATTTTAATGCCATTGTGAAGATTTTTTTGAGTCAGTGATATAATCTCTAAACAATTTGACATGCAATTGACAATATCTTTTTTCTTTTACATTTACAAACAGTTGCTGATGACACATCTATATGCTTGAAACCTGGAATATTTAATACAAGTGCAATTGCCCACATATTGGACAACCAAACAAAAGGTACATATACCAGACGTGCCAATCTTTAGCACCTTTTTGGGTATAATAATACTCATTTTCAGTAACATGGCTTTATCACTTATTGTAGCGATAATTTATTTTACAGTCGAAAATTCGAAAAGCTGAGTTTAACCAAAAAATATGAATGATAAACTCATCTTAACGACAACAAGTGCCATGTGTATTGATTTTATCTATGATTTGATTACTTCATACTCGTATTCTAGCAATATTAATCATGAAGTTAATAGAAAAAAACATGAAAAAGAGGTAGCATTCAAAAGATTATAGCGTCGTATTGATACTGGATCAAATTAAGAGCTTTTTTATTATGTCTGCTTACGAACCCACCAAAAATCTTTTGTAGAGTATTCTTAGGCTGCTTTCAAAGCTACAAATTTCAATATATAAATCATAAAAAAAATTAAACAAGATTAATGGAATTGCAATAACAAGAAGTTTATTGTAGCAATACATGTATCATGTAGGTGTTATCAGTCACTAAAAGTAACAATTACAATATGGATTCCCTTCAAAATATACTAGCCACAAAAAGAAACGTTACCGAGATTGCAAATATCATAATATCAAAATTATGAAGGGTCGACTACAATAAAAGAGAAGGTGTATGAAAGTTATACCGCAGGAAAAAAGTATTGGCAGATGTCGTCCTTCGCCATAAGGATTTCATGAATGAGCTCCTTTCAAATCTGAGTATCCAAAAATTGCATGAAAACGTTGGATTTGATGTTGATATACACGACTAAATAGGAGACTAGGGAGTTAAGAATTTCTGATAAGCTTTGTTTCCTCAAGGTCTAAAAACAAGAAAACAAATTCAAAACTAGATTTGCAATTGCAAGCAATAGCTGATGTCGCCCCTGACAGCCAGTTCGATGATATTCCAGCTTGTTCGCAGCATTAAAATCTACCTAGAAATCAAATTTCGTTGAAATCGGACAAAGTTGAAATTTTTACGTATTTCGGCGGCCATCTTGGAATAGGCGGCCATGTTGAAAACAATTTTCCTGGCCTACCCTCCTCCAGATAGTGATCCAACTTTGTACCAAAACTGAATGAATTCCATCGAAGCATGATTGAGAAAATTTCAATTTTTGTTAAAATCGGACGAATTTCGAATTGTTCGTATTTTGGTAGCCATCTTGGAAATGGCGGCGACTTTGAAAAAAATTTTACTTGCATGCACTCCAGATAGTGTTCCAACTTTGTACCAAATATGAATGATTTCTGTCCAGGGATCATAGAGAAATAAGCCGGATAAAAAGAGGTGGAAGAAAGAAAGAAAGTGTAATAATAACTAGTATTAATTGTGTTTGGATGCAAACACGAGAAGTCTCCCAAACGAACTCCTATATCAGAATTCCAATTCTTTAAATGAGATCCACATATTTTAAACAACCTTTCTGTCAATTGAGCACTTGGGATTTTCCCACCTTTTTACCATTTCCATGGCAGCGGTCACCATTTTAAAGTCTTGGAGACCGGAACCCAGTTCTAAACATGTTAGGCAACCTTCCTGTAAAATTTCATACAATTCTTAGCACTTTAATTTCCCGTCTTTTTATTATTTCCATGGCTACGGTCAGCATCTTGAAGTCTTGGACACTAGACCAATTTTACACATGTAAGGCAACCTTCTTGTAAAATTTCATTCAATTCTGAGCACATTGATTTTCCCGCCTTTTTTACCATTCCCATGGGACCGGCCACTATTTTGAGGTCTTTGACACCAGAAGTCGATTCTACACATGCAAGGCAACCTTCCTGTAAGTCTTGGAGACCAGAAGTCAATTCTACACATGTAAGGCAACCTACCTGTAAATTTTCACCCAATTCTGAGCACTTTGATTTTCCCGCCTTTTTATCATTTCCATGGCACCAGTCGCCATTTTGAAAATTCCAAGACTGGAATGCACATCTTGGGATGGGGTTCTATCATCCTGTGAAGTTTGGTTAAGATTGGATCAGTGGTGTCCGAGAAAACTGATGGACAAAGTTGAGACGAAAAACGGAGGAAAAAGAATAATAACTAGATTTGCAATTGCAAGCAATAGCTGATGTCGCTCCTGGCAGCCGATTCGATGATTCCATCTTGTTGGCAGCGTCAAAATCTGCATAGAAATCAATTTTCATTGAAATCGGACAAAGTTCAAATTTTGACGTACAATGGTGGCCATCTTGGAAATGGCGTCCATTTTGAACATTTTTTCACCGTTAGGCATAACTTCACATGGTGTTCCTACTGTGTGCCAAGTATCAAGTGATTTTGTTCAGGCATCTCTGAGAACTCGCGTAGACAAAAATTATTGGAACAAAATAATAATAATAATAATAACGAGTGATAATGTGTTTGCAAGCAAGCACAGAAGTCGCCCCACCAGAACTTTTTCATTAATGTTCTTTGAAAGAACAATGAGTCCTCAATTTAAGAATTTGGTCTTAAGTTATCGTGATTCTGTCTATCAGTGATATCAGTATTTTTGATTTACCTGTACACACTTTGTAATTGCATCAGAAAATTCATTTCTATTTATATATTATGAGGTAAGGCATTTCCTCTATGGTGTGTAATTATATTATACTTTCAAATTACATTGAAATACATACATGTTTCATTGAATTTTGACCACTTATTTTTGAGAAAACTAGTACGTCAATTGTTCCAAAAACAATTGATAGGTCTTTTGCGAAAGTTCCGTCATAATATTATCGTAAATGATCAACAATTTAAGCTTGATATGTACATTTATTGATACTTTTATGCGAAATAAAGTTTTTGGCTATGACCTTGGACTTTGACCTTGACCTCATTTGAAGGTCACATCTTCCTTTACATTTTTTGTATTGAATGCCTCTTTGTATCTTCAATGGTATTTGAGCTATAAGCAAAAAAAACCCCGAAATCAGACATCAAAAATCGGTTTTTGGTCCATAGGTCCAAAACGGTTGGTCCAGTAATTTTGGGCCCAATGTAACAAATGTAGATCTTTATACAATACGCATTTCGCCATTACACTTTATCAGCTATCTGTCACGGTTTCCGAGATAATCCAATAATAAGGCCAGGGGTCAAAGTTCAAAGTGACCAATGACCTTTGACCTTGGCATTTTTAAATGTAACACATATCACCTGAGTTAAATGGAAAAGTTTTCAGGTTTCTATCTCTAACCGTTTTCGAGAAAACCCTACTTAAAAGATGTGACGAAACTTTAAAGGGGCATAACTCCTGAACGGTTGACCCTAGAGTTTCGGTCCAAGAATACCGAAGGTCCGTCATGATCTAACTAACATTTTTGCCATTACACTTAATCAGCTATCTTTTACCATTTCCGAGTTAATTCAATTAAAAGATTTAGGGTCAAATTCAAAGTGACCAATGGTGGTGGTCATTTTGAAAATTTGAATACCCAAATGCACATCTTGGGATGGACATCTACCTTCCTGTGAAGTTTGGTAGTGATTGGGCAAGTAGTCTCCGAGAATTTGACCGGACAAGATGATGGCAAGAAGAAGAAGAATAATAAAAAGTGATAATGTGTTTGCAAGCAAACACAGAAGTCGCCCAACCAGAATCAATTCTTTAATGTTCTTTGAAAAAACAATGCGTCCTCGATTTAAGAATTAAGGATTTAAAACTCATCTTGATCCTGTCTATCAGTGATATCAGTATTTTTTATTAACTTGTACGCACTTTGTGGTTGCATCAGAAAAATCATTTATTTTTTATATTTTATGAAGTAGGGCACTTCCTCTGTTGCGTGTAATTATATCAAAATTTTAAAATATCAGTTTCATTGAATTTTGACCACCCATTTTTGAGAAAACCATTACATCAATTGTTCAAAAACAATTTCTAGGTCTTTTCCGGAAGTTGCGTCATAATATTCTCATTATTGATCAACAATTTAAGCTTAATATGTACATTTATTGATACAGTGCTTGTACAGTAAAACATAACCAATCACACCATTATGCCATACACTATACACCATGCACCATTACATCATACACCATGAACCATTACACCATATACCATACACCATCACACCATACACCATTACCCCATATACCTTACACCATGCACCATACACCATACACCATGTACCATACACCATGCACTATACACTTTACATCTTACAATATACACTGCATTTCGGTTTTTATTTTATAGTGGCCGGTGCATACAACAAATGAATTTTATCTTTTTGTAGGACAAAATGAAGATTTTCAATAAAAATATGTCGAGATCTCATTTTTCAGTCTCAACTCTAGAATACTTTCCACAAAGCTTGTTCTTTACAATCGTGTAAATAAATAAAGGGTGATACAGATTTTCGTCTGCCGTATTTTATTTCACGTGTTGCTTTTTCTCGCTTTTAAAATGTCATTTTTGCCCTCATCTTATTTATTAAGTATTTCCTTTATATCTTTCGATTATCGCGTACATTAAAAACATATCATTATGAAGGCGGCAAAGGCTTAGGGTTATCATCGAACAGCGTCCATAACCCTTTTTTCGTCCGCCAAACACGTTCTTATTTCACGTGCAATGTACTATATTGTACACGAGAATTTCGATATTTCTTCCATCAAACAGAACCTATTTCTATTTTTTATATACCGTACAATGACCCGATCCTTTGAAAGCCTCATTAATCATATAAATAGGGGTCCATAGACTTACCCCAAAACACCCAAAACTACCCAAAAACACCAAAAAACTACTCAAAAACACAAAAAAAAAGTGTTAAAAATATACCTTTTTGAAACAAAAAATACCAATTTTATTACTTTTTTTATTGTTTTTGGTCGAGAATTGTTTTCTATAAACCCGTTTTAATGACGATTTTTGATGGAAATTAAACATGTCTTGTGTGTGTATTGAAATGGACACGTAACAAGTTCCAGGTAAGTAATATCCCAGATCTTTATTTCATATTTTCAGGTAGCAAATAAAACTACCATTTTCAGGTTATAATATTTACTCTACACAAAACTAGTAATTTATCCTGTTGCCACAGTGTGGAGTCTGTTTCATCAGTTATTTTGTATTTGTGATTTGGATTTATCATACTAATTCAATACTGATATCAACTTAAACCCAATTATTTTGATAAAAATGTAAATTGTTTAAAACATCATTTCAACAGACAAGGAAAATAATTAACATCGTTTTCATAAAATAAAAACGTACAAAAGTTTTAGGGTTAAACATCACTGCGTTGTATACAAGACAGTTCAAAAATACGTATCACCGAGCATATATCTTACAGTTATTACTACGATTTCTTTGAATAAAAACTGAAATATAAAAAAAAAATATTTTTAAATTTTACCATTTTGCGTTATTTCATTGTGTATTATAACAGTTTTGGGTACTTTGGGTCAGTTTTTGGGTAGTTTTGGGTGTTTTGGGGTAATTATATGGATCAATATAAATAGAGATATAGAGTACTAGGTGGCATTTACACCATTTCGGATACTATCCATGTCCCTATTGTAGCATATTTTCAGTAAATTTGTACAAAATTTGAGTACTAGATGGTATTTACATGATATTGTATAACATCGATATCCCTATTGTTGCATATTTTCAGTAAATTTGTTTCAATTTGAGTACAAGATGGCATATCGCATACTATCAATATGCGAACTGTTGCATATTTTCAGGAAATTTATAATAAATTCAGACACTAGATGGCATTTACATCATATCGCATAATAGCGATAGCCCTATTGTTGCATATTTTCAGTAAATTTGTACCGAATTTGAGTATTAGATGGCATTAACACCATGTCCCATACTATCCATATCCCTATTGTTGCATGTTTTCAGTATATTTGCACCAAATTTGAGTACTAAATGGCATTTACACCATATCGCATACTATCTCTAACCTATTGTTGCATATTTTCAGTAAATTTGTGCCAAATTTGACTATTAGATGGCATTTACACCATATCGTATTATATCGATATCCCTATTGTTGCATCTTTTCAGTAAATTTTTACCACATTTGAGCATTAGATGGCATTTACACCATATCGCATACTATCAGTATCCCTACTGTTGCACATTTTCAGTAAATTTGTACCAAATTTGAGTATTAGATGGCTTTTACACCATATCACATACTATCGATATCCCCATTGTTGCATATTTTCAGTAAATTTGTACCAAATATGAGTACTAGATGGCATGTACATTATATCACATACTATCGATATCCCTATTGTTGCATATTTTCAGTAAATTTGTATCACATTTGAGTATTAGATGGCATTTACACCACATCGCATACTATGGATATCCCTATTGTTGCTTGTTTTCAGTATATTTTTACCAAATTTGAGTATTAGATGGAATTTACATCATATCGTTTAATATCAATATCCCTATTGTTGCATATTTCAGTAAATTCGTACCAAATTTGAGTACTAGATGGCATTTACACCATATCGCATACTATCGATATCACTATAGTTGCATGTTTTCAGTATATTTGTACCAAATTTGAGTATTAGATGGCATTTACACCATATCCCATACTATCGGTATCCCTATTGTTGCATGTTTTCAGTATATTTGTACCAAATTTGAGTACTAGATGACATTTACATCATATTGCATAATATCGATATCCCTATTGCTGCATATTTTCAGTAAATTGGCACCAAATTTGAGTACTAGATTCCATTTACATCATATTGAATACTATCGATATCCATATGGTTGCATATGTCCAGTAAATTTGTACCAAATTTTGTACCAAATTTGAGTACTAGATGGAATTTCTATTATATCACATACTATCGATATTCTTATTGTTGCATATTTTCAGTAAATTTGTACCAAATTTGAGTATTAGATGGCATTTACACCATATCACATACTATCGATATCCCTATTGTTGCATATTTTCAGTAAATGTGAACCAAATTTGAGTACTAGATGGCATTTACACCATATCGCATCTTATCAGTATCTCTATTGTTGCATGTTTTCAGTATATTTGCACCAAATTTGAATACTAGATTGCATTTACACCATATTGCATGGCATCTCTATCTATATTGTTGCATATTTTCAGTAAATTTGTACTAAATATGAGTATTAGATAGCATTTACACCATGTACTATTCATGATAGCCTTATTGTTCCATCTTTCAGGAAATTTGTACCAAATTAGAGTCACAGAAGCTATATAGTATTCTGACAAAATGGCATATGCTATGCATACACCATATATGTTGCATGGTTTAGACAAATGTGTGCCATATTTGAGTTTTATTTGACATTTACAGCAAATCATACTAAATACGAGTGTTTGTAAATTTCTTGCATGTTTTAGGGAACATTATGCCAATGGGGAAATATCATTTTTCGAACAGTGAGTATTAGGACATCAATACGTCATATCATAATATTTTCTCGCAAGTTTTCGGGATTGTAAAATTGTTGAAAAAAATATTACTTCTGTCAAGTTTTTTTGCAAAAGTTATTGAAACATATGTCATGAACCAGCGCGATCTTCATGAACATAATTTGATTGTCCATCGGCTTTCGGCGGAAAATTCAAAAATACGTTAAAATACAAATAAAAAAATATGTTTTTGCTGTTTTATATTAACATTTTCGGTTTTAGTTAAAAAGATAAAAAGATATGCGCTTTTTGTCACTACATGTTTTTTGCGTTTCTTTTTGGCTAATAATTATTATTTATGGTTATAGAAAATAGCCACCTGCTGGCGCATGAAAAGCACGATTAATTTTCTTTATCATTGCTTTATAAGGTTAACATATTTTTGAAAATGTATTCAATATTAGAGTATGGGTTATGGTGTATGGTGTATGGTTCATAGTGTATGGTGTATGGTTCATGGTGTATGGTTCACGTTGCAACACCATACACCATTACACCATACACCATGAACCATTGAACCATACACCATGCACCATGAACCATACANCATAAAATGGTTATGTTTTACCCTACAAGTACTGTACTTTAATGTGAAATAAAAGTTTTGGCCATGATCTTGAACTTTGACCTTGACCTCCTTTTGAAGGTCACATTTTCCTTAACATTTTTTGTATTGAATGTCTCTTTGTATCTTCAATGGTATTTGAGCTATAAGCAAAAAACCCGAAATCAGACATCAAAAATCGGGACATTAAAAACGTAGAATAACAACATGTCACCCCGACTACGTCTGGGGTGACATAATAATTTATCATTGTATCAGGATGCTGATACAAAAGTCTCCCAAACGAACTCCCAAATCAGAAATCAGGGCTACAAATCACTTCCACACAATCTATGCAACCTCTCTGTTGAGTTTTATACAATTGTGAGCACTTTGGATTTTCCAACTTTTTTGTTCGGTTTCCATGGCACTAATAGTCAGTTTGAAGTCTTTGACACCAAAAACCAATTTCCCACACTTAAGGTAACCTTTCTGTAAAGTTGCAACCAATTTTGAATGTTTTCATTTTCCCGTCTTTTTAGCCATTTCAATGACAACCGGTGCCAATTTGAAGTCTTGAAGACCAGAAAATAATTCTCCATGTCCTTAGATACCTTCCTGTAAAGTTTCATCTAATTCTGAACACTTTGATTTTCCCGCTTTTTTTGCCATTTCCATGGCAACCGGTGCCAATTTGAAGTCTTGGACCAGAAACCAGTTCCTCATATTCCAAGCAACCTTCCTGTTAAGTTTCATCCAATTCTGAGCACTTTGATTTTCCCGCCTTTTTTGACGTTTCCCTGGCAACCGGCATTTTAAAGTCTTGGACACCGGAAACCTTTTCCTCATGTCCTAAGCAACCTTCCTGCAAATTTTCATTCATTCTGAGCACTTTTATTTTCCCCTCTTTTTTGCCATTTCCATGGCAACCGGTGCCATTTTGAAAATTCAAAGACCTGATTGCACTTCTTGGTATAGGTTCCACCTTTCTATGAAGTTTGGTCAAGATTGGACAAGTAGTCTTTGAGAAAATGGTCGGACAAATTTTTGGCGGAAAGAGAAGAAGAAGATCAAGAATAAGAATAACAAGTGATAATGTGTTTGCAAGCAAACTCAGAAGTCGCCCAACCAGCATTAATTCTATAATGTTCTTTGAAAGAAAATTGAGTCCTCCATTTAAGAATTATTGGATTAAAACTCATCCTGATTCTGTCTATCAGTGATACCAGTATTTTATATTAACCTGTACATACTTTGTGATTGCATCAGAAAAATCATTTCTATTTATATATTATGAAGCAAGGCATTTCCTCTATGGTGTGTAATTATATCAAAATTTTAAATTACATTGAAATACATATCAGTTTCATTGGATTTTGACCATCCATTTTTGAGAAAACTATTACGTCAATTTTTCAAAAACAATTTCTAGGTCTTTCACGGAAATTGCGTCATAATATTCTCATCATTGATCAACAAATTAAGCTTTATATGTACATCTATTGAGACATTTATGTAAAACAAAATTTTTGGTCATGACCTTGAACTTTAACCTTGACCTCCATTTGAAGGTCACATCTTCCTTAACATTTTTTGTATTGAATATCTCTTTGTATCTACAATGGTATTTGAGCTATAAGCAATAAACCCGAAATCAGACATCAAAAATCGGGTTTCGGTCCATAGGCCAAAAACGGTTGGTCCAATAATTTTGGACCCAATGTAGCAAATGTAGATCTTAACAAGATACACATTTTTTCCATTACATGTTATCAGCTATCTATTATAGCTTATGAGTTAATCCAATGACAACATCAGGGGTCAAAGTTCAAAGTGACCAATGACCTTTGACCTTGGCATTTTTAAATATAACACATATCACCTAAGTTGAATGGAAAAGGTTTCAGGTTTCTATCTCTTACCGTTTTCGAGAAAAACATGTTTAAAAGATATGATGAAATTTCCAAGGGGCATAAACTCCTGAACGGTTGACCATAGAGTTTCGGTCTAAATGTAACAAATGTTGGTCATGACATACCTAACATTTTTGTCATTACGTTGTATTAGCTATCTGCTACAGTTTCCGAGTTAATCCAATAATAAGATTTGAGGTCAAAGTTCAACGTGACCAATGATGGTGGTCATTTGGAAAATTTCAACACCCAAGTGCACATCTTTGGTTGGTGATCTATCTACCTGGGAAGTTTGATCATGATTGGGCGAGTTATCTCTGAGAATTTGGTTGGACAAGGTGATTTTTGAGGCGGAAAAATAATAATAACTAGTACGTCAATTGTTCGAAGAACAATTGATAGGTCTTTCCCGGAAGTTGCATCATAATGTTTTCATTATTGATTTGTTGATAAGACCAAGATTCTAAGCTTGAAAATTCATTTATTGATTCATAAACGTGGTATAAGAAATTTTGACTGTGACCTTGACCTTTGACCTTGACGTCATTTTGAAGGTCACAATGTCCCGAACATTTTTTGTGTTGAAAATATATTTGTATCTTCAATGGTATTAGAGCTAAAAGAAAAAAAAACACAAATTCGGACATCAAAAATCGGTTTTTGGTCCATAGGCCCAAAAGAGTTGGTCCAATCATTTCGGTCCCATGTAACAAATGTAGATCTCAACGAGACACATATTTTCTCCATTACATTTAATCAGCTATCTGTTACGGTTTTCGAGTTAATCCAATAACAAGGTCTGGGGTCAAAGTTCAAAGTGACCAATGACCTTTGACCTAAGCATTTTTAGATGTAACACATATCACCTAAGACGAATGGAAAAGGTTCCAGGCTTCTATCTCTTACCGTTTTCGAGAAAATCATACTCAAAGATGTGACGAAATTTTGCGGGGGCATAACTCATGAATGGTCCACCGTAGAGTTTCGGTCCAAATGTAACGAAGGTCCGTCATGACCTAGCAAACACTTTTGCCATACATTTCTTCAGCTATATCTTATGGTTTCTGAGTTTATCCCATAACAAGGTTTTTCGGACTTTGGGCGAAAATTCGTGAACGAAAAAAGATTTTGGACCGATGCCTAATCCTTTTCAACTAGACATGGTCATGACTATTGTGTTAAAATATCAAAAGGATTTGTCCAGTCAATTTTCTGGGATTGAGGCAGAAAAGAAGAAGAATAATAATAAAGAATAATAATAATAATCAAAAGAAATACAGAAAGGTCTTTCCGTTGGAAACGGGAAAGACCTTAATCATAATAATAATCAAAAGAAATACAGAAAGGTCTTTCCGTTGGAAACGGGAAAGACCTTAATAAGAAACGGTGCAAACACAAGAAGTTGACAAACATGGTATGGGCGACTTAACAAGAATTGAGTAAAAACAATAAGTCTCCCCAAATTTCGTTTGGGAGACTTAATAATAATAACAAAGAAACGGACCAAAAACAATATGTCGTCCCGACTACGCCAGGGGCGACATAATTATTGGCACAATTTCGTTATTTACAGCTTTTTCGTGAATGTCGTTGAAAGCCATTTTTACGTCACGGTAGGTAGGGAATTTCCTAAAATTTCGAAACATTATTGCATGAAACAACTACAAAATGTATGTAAATGTCTCTGTATTGACTAAGAATTCAGGCGTTAAGTTTTGCGATTTAATACGCTGTCAATTTTTGGGGGTAAAAAATTAGATTTTTTGGGGAAAAAAATCAAATGGATTTTAATCAGTTTGATTTTTTTTTCAATGCACGTTTTGTGTACCACACATCCTAGATCAAATTAAACATTTATCCAAACGTTGTGCATAGAAATTCACTTTCTGAAAAAAAAGGAATCCAATTTAATGACGTTTTGAGACGTCATCATTCCATAGTTTTCGAAAATTCTTCATAAATGAAATTGCCAATGGGTTCTTCTCACTTTCATGTCTTCACGGATTTGACATAACCGGATTTGACTCAACCCTGGATTGACTCACTGATAGTGTGACTGGTGCCGCTAGCGGAGCAGGACATGCTTACCCTTCCGCAGCACCCGATGTCACTCCCGGTTTTCATGGGAGTTCACACTATGAGTACCTTAGTTTTTAATGTCGTCTTTTTATTTCCGTGCATTGTAGCTGTCTCACGTCCTTGTTTTGTCTTGTTTTTATCTGTTGCCGTTTTTGCCATGTCTTTGGACTTCGATCTTTGTAGTCATCGTTTCCCTTGTTCCTTCGGTATTCTACTGCCGTTGTTTCATTAGACTTATATACAATTTTATTGGACGGGTTGTAAAATATTGAAGAAAGAAAAAGGTATCGTTTCTTTTAGTGGCTAGTATATGTTTGTTTAATTTTACGGACTGACCAAGTCAATTGTCCATGTAAAAAACGTAGTATTCTGGAATACATTTCTCAAGAATTTGCGTCAGTTACTTTTGGAATCGAAAATGTATACTTCATAGCTATATTTGCATTATATATTAGATGAGTTTGGAAAATAAAGTTATGCATTAAAATAAGACAGAAATGTTTGTAGCTATGCACACTACAATATACTCAATGCATCTTTTTAAAAGTAATTTGGATTAAAAAATACACACAGTTTGTATATTTTAAAAACTCTTCACAGGAGATATCATTTATACATACAACACAAGTTTGAGCGGGAAACTCCACTTCGGCTCTCATTGCGATGGAATATCTATCAAAGGAAATCAAATTATACTGTCTATAACAAAGGATGAGATGGAGAAAGAATGTGTAAGTTTTCAGAATATTCCTACATATATAAGTATTTTTATGGACACATATTGTCAGATTCCCTGGAGGTAATGATATACAAAGAATAGAAATAAGGAAAAAAATTGTTTGTTTTAACATAATAGTGAGAAAAAAATGTATCAAAATTTACTGAGTTATATAGATTGTAATGTGTAACATTTACCGTGCTATATAATGTGTCAACATTTATACTGGGCTGAGTTATAAAATGTGTCAACATTTACACTGAACTGAGTTATAAAATGTGTCAACATTTATACTGAGCTGAGTTATAAAATGTGTCAACATTTACACTGAGCTGAGTTATAAAATGTGTCAGCATTATATTATATAGAGTTATAGAATATATCAACATTTAGCGAGTAATATTAAGTGTCAATCTTTACCGTCTTATGAAAGATATGAACATTTACTTGGGTATTTAATGTCAAAATTTAGCGAGTTATATAATGTGTCAACATTTTTCTTATAAACATGATAGATATTGTTTGAAGTCAGGGACTTTTACGACTTTGACAATGCAAACGGAAAATCTGTAGAATAGCGGCAAAAGGATCAAATCATAATTCATTATTAATATAGTAAAACAAAAGAGAAAAAAATGAAAAAAAAATGAATAAATAAAACTACAATGTAAAAATAAACAAAACAAAACAAACCAGATAAACGAAACATTCAATAATAAGAGTTAAATTGAAATGGTCAAAATTCTACCTTTTCAAATGCTAAATTATGGAAATTGAGACATTACTATACTGGGATACTAAAACATATCTTGTTTCACGAAGTTAAGGGGTTAAAATTGAATAAAATTTCAAAAAATTGAAAGAAATTTCTCCTTGTGGGAATGAATAATTCATTTTTATACTCATATACTTGATTTAACATTCTAGGTTCACCGTTAAAGTGGGAACTAATTTACCAAGATTCTGGAATATGTAAGCTGGTGTTAGGTTCCTCACTGTGTTAGAGACCGCACGGTGACCCCTAGATGCTTTGTTTTGGGTCGATTTAACCTGAAGATGGAATGTTGTCTCCTTGACAATTACCTCATTTCCTTTCTTTTTCATTTGTTGTATCTATTCTGCTGATATGAAGGAAATGTTAACTGAAATATGACAAAAATTTCACAAATCATTACAATACCAATTTTATTGGAGTAAACTATTATTTGGTTTAATTACAGGGGAAGCCATCTGGTGAATGTATTGTCTATTGTAACCCTGGAAATGTAAGTATATTGGCATATTGCAGTAAAGAAAAAAAATTGTCCAAAATAAGAGATTTCAATTTCATAGAAGAATAAATGAAATAAAAACAAAAAATGACAAAATTCACAGTGATTTTTTATTTTTTTATGCCAATTGTTACTCTTTTAAAGTGCCTGACAAAACCTTTAGCATAAAAAATGTGATATAAAAATAGTTTACTGAAATTGTGGTTCATTCTTACATTCAGTTCTGCTCTACAATCAATTGTATGTTGTTTGTCCTCTCATATTTTTGCATTGATCACTATGCACATAATAAAACATATATTTTTTTCATTTCAATAATATGTGAGAACAGTGATATTAATATATATATATATATATATATTGCAGGTACGTGGTTCTTTATTTCGTAATAGAGAGCCGGTTAAGCAGAAAGGTCCGACATTTCGGAAACCTCTATTTGAAATAACTATTCCAGAGGTAAAGTTCTACTTAGGTTTAGACATTGTATACACTACTTCAGAAAAATACATGGGATAATATTCAGAAGTAAGGTATAATTTTGAATGCACCTTTGTTCTCTTTTAAATCATTGATAAAAGTCCATTTAGAATAGCATGTCCTATCTGAACTAACTATTGACTCAATGTATTAATTTTTTGTGTAATAAAAACCGTCTTGTTGACAAACAATTGACTCGAAAGTCCCAAATTGTAATCATTTGACTCACTCACATATAACAAAATCTGAACTTATTTTTCTCTGAATGACCTGGTCCTGTTATATTATATTGCTTGTCCTCTGAAAACACCATTTTCCTTCGACAATGAAAACGTTGGCTTAGTGTACCAGTTGTCTTTGTCTAACCTCCTTCTTCATTTGGAGGATGGCTTTGGCTAATGATGTATTCAAAGTATAAAAAGTTGAATGTCTTTGATGATCCAGCTTTCTTTGCTGATTGCTCTTAATTCACAACAGTTTGAACAAAACGACTATTTCTTCCTCGCAACTGTCCAGTTTAAATAAACAAAATCGATTATTACCCACTAAGCACGTGGGGTCTTTGAATGGACTTCAACTGAAGGCACGCCTTTTTCTTTGATTGAATCAAAGAAATCTTGTGTTGATGATTACCCTTTGAGATTTTGGGTATAAAAGGAAAATGGCACTGTTTCGAGACGATATAATTTTGCCTAGCAACATAGAATGCGTTTTGGATCTCGTCGTTGCTTATGCAAGAATAGTCACTAAATTGACCTATAAATGCAATACGTTAAAAAATCTATCTGTACATATAATCTTGTCTGGGTACTTGCATTTTAACGTCCGATAGCAATTGATTTTGACCAGTCTGTCCATTGAATATTTTCATAACGACAGTGAATTATGAAAGGAATTCGAATATTGCCTCTTCTTGGAGGCAAGTTAAATCCCTTTTTAACTACAAAGTAAAGATGTGGGCATTTAATGACGTTTTCACTAATCATTGTATTTGTTTATTTCTTTTGAAATCATGACATTTTGTCGATTGTTTATTTTCGTCGCCATGCTCTTAAATTTGTTCCGAAAACTATATGAACACAAAAGATTTTTTCTAGAAGGAGATAATTTGATACCTAGATATGTATTTCAAATTGAGTGGTGTTGGGTGTCGTATGATTTCTTTTCAGTGGGAAATCTAGTATATAACTACCAGTTATCATAACTTCTATCTAATTCACATTTCAGAGCCAGTTACTACAATCAACTGTATTTGAGTTTGATAAAGAAGATATCATTAGACATGATTGTTTCAGTCCAGACGATCGTGTGTTTGGTTTGGAGGTATAGAATTTAATTAATATATATTTTTTTTAAAAATGAGATAAATATTTCGGATAAAAAAAATGCGCTAAAATCTAATGGTAAATGCATGCTCATGTTCTCTCATTATTTTATTTTGTTTTGAAAACTCCAATTAATATGTATATTAATGCTAGCAGTAAAGTTTCAGTAGATCGCTTTAAATCTTATTACTTGTATCTCATTTATTTTGCTATTTTTTTTTCAAAACAATGATTGAACTGCTATTCAAAATATCTCGTTATTTCAGTGATAGTCATGAGTTAACTGATACACAAACATTTTGTAAAAAATAATGCACCCTTAGACAAAATCATCATTCGTGGCTATATTTATTATCATTTTCTTAATTTGCAGAATTCAGGAAAACAAGCATTCAAAATTTCATACCCAGGGAAAATAAACCTTGTGAAAGAACTGGATTTTGAAGACCATGACCACTTCTTTTCGCTGAATGTAACGTTAAATGTATGTTTATTTATTGTTCATTGAAATCTACAATGTTCCGTTGTTATTATTTTAACACATGTTCCAATTATGTCATGGAAACACTCCAAATAACTTAAAATGTAATATAAAAACACAACCACATTAGACGTGAATTGACCTAACCAACATATACTAGCCAACAAATGAAACTATACAAAGTTAATTTTGTATTTTTGTATTTTGCAATTTTAAGTTTCCATTTTAGTGCATTTGTGCATTCCAAAAACATCTGATTAATCAGGTTTCCACCTGATTTGTCTTTTTGTCTCATGGATTTCTGCTCTTGAACACTCTGTTCGGTAATTTAGTTATAACCAACATTAAGCAATTTTCAGAAACAGATAGGTTAAAAATCTGGAATGGTAGGTTTTCGCCCGATGAACGGGTCTGCCGTTTAATTAATGATGGGTAATTTAAATTGCTTGATGTCAATAATCGGGGGACTTCTTCAGATAAAAAAATTGTCGTCTTAAAACAATTACTCATTCCAATGCCTTCAATCCAGAATCAACAAGAACTTGGCGCGATCAGACCATCGATGTTTATTTCAGCCTTCAAAAATTATTGTAATTTGAACAGTCCTGAACAAGACTTATCATTAGTTTTGTCTTAAGCAAACATACTAAGCAAACGATAATTCACGTGGCCGAAATTCTCGTGAGACGTCTCAACGTCAAGACAGTGCAACACGGATTTTACACATGTGCAAACAAAAGTTGAAACCCAGAAAATGTCCGAGGAAAACAGAAATTCTGGATAAAGACCTTGCCTGTGACCGTATATAATTCAGAAACAGTAAGATACATCTTTGGTCATTTTGTACTTCTAACGTTCGAAAAATACTTTGTGCTCTCTGTCAGAAAGTTGAATATTATTTTCGATAAAATCCATGTATCATTTCTTATCAAAACAACACGGTCTTGTACTAGGTTGCGTTTTTCTTCTAAATTGCTTGAAGCTTGAAGTCGACGCAAGGTTTAGAAAAAAGAAAACACTTACAATGGCCGAGAATTACAATCACATGCCACAATATACCATGGAACTGCACAAGAACAACAATAAAATGACAAAAGACAAACATAGACAACAATATCTACTATGTATTCTTTTTGTACTTTTCATGAAAGAATGTACACACATTTTAATTTTAGGTAGATTCCTAATTAAATTTGACATGACAATGAGAAACATCCTTCGGTTATCTCCGTGTACAAAGTTAGTTATATATAGTAAAAATGGAGATAATTTCTATTTAAATATCAAAAGAGTTTATTGATACATTAATTAAAATTTTCATCACTTTGAACCATACAAAACTAACTTGGTACAGGGAGATAACCGACCGAGGTTTCTCATTTTATGTTGTGAAATATTGAGAGCCCAAGCTCAGTAAACCCTGTTTATTTCTTAATTTAGAAAGGTCAATACAAATACTAATAAAACACAAATTTTGAAAATACATTTAAAATTAAAGTCAACATTTTCTATATTCTCGTGCCAACATCTCCAAACATATTATAGATATTTATAAGTTAGTATCTCCCTGAATGGCAGTAAGCATGTAGCGGTTTATAACTAGAACAAACACTTTGGCTCGACATTAAGAAAGTATGAATTGTTCTTATATGGCCTAGTAAACACTTATCATCTGTCAACACAAACTGCCGTTGTTGAATGTTTTGTTATCAGAAAATTTTTAAAATTCAGTTTAATTTTGAATCACTTAGTAGGATTTCTCTTTATATATAATCCGTCTATATAGCGAATATATGTATGCTGTAATTTTATTTCTCAGAATGCAGGTCGATTCGCCTATACAACAATTAATATTAAGGTTATGGACGTAGATGATATGGATCCAGTTTTCAATAATGATATTTATGAACTCATAGTAAAAGAAAACGTAAGTAAATAACAAACTGGAGTACGATTCTTTAGATTGCTTCTCAAGTTTACTGATAAAAAAGGGTATTTTTCAGAAACGTAAAGCTGGTTAATCGAAGCTATGGGTAAAACAATACTTTTACTCCGAACTATTCGATATTGAAATCACATTTTCACAGTAACGCGTAAGTACGCTACCTACATTGCCAGTTTGAGTCATTAGACAAAATGGATCTTTTTTTATGATTGCATCAACCATGCATGACCTTATTTACGACAGAGAAAGTATTTGTTTTTTATCAAAGGGGGTAACAACAAAATTACCGAATAGAGTTGTCAAGAGCCGAACTCCACGCGTTTGACCGCAATGGGGTTAAAACGGTTTTACGTTATGCAAAACCTCCCCTTCCATTGCGGAAGTCTATCGTAGCAACTCATCACAATTGCTATTGAAAGGTCGTAGACATTGATTTCGGACCGAGACTCCAACTTTTCCACAAGGTAGAAATCTATTTAAGTTTTTTTTATGATCGGATTAGACGGAAGTTTTTTGAAGCCTTATTTAATAAGACAAACACGGATATAACTATGTCTAATGAGAAAGTCTGTTTAATTTGTGCTAGCATCACGTAAAGAATCAAATGTGAAACATATACTCCGTAAGTTAGAGAAGCTGGAACAATACTTTCTATGTTCGGGAAATTGATAATTTTGCCGTGAAATTTTAGTACTGAGATGACAATTTTCGTCAAATTCGAGATGTAAGTCCAAAAATGATGTAGATCTAGCGATTTCTGTCGTTTCCAGGATCCATTTATCAGTTAATGCGTTATTGATGGAAAGAACATCATCAATATATCTGTAAGTCAGATTGAAGGATCTAGCAACTATTATTTTTATGATATTTTACGAGTCCCTGAATACATTCTGAAGACACGACACACAAACAAAACACTAAGACATCTCAAATGTAAACTCAAAGTGGGAAATCTGTGAAAAAAAAATGAGTGACGTCACTGAAGGTTGTCCTGCCCCGTATACGGCACCCTTCACACTGTCAGTGAGTAATTCGGCGTAAAGTCAATACTATTTGTTAACGTCAATGAAAAAATAAAGGAATATAGTAAATGTACATGGACAAAATTCTTACTAATAGGTAGTAAAATTTAAAAAGTGATAAAATAACTTCTACCAGAGTTCAAGGTCGTCTATACCAATCAAAATGTTGGTTTCTGTCAGTTTCCTAAAATATCATATTGGCTTGCTGACAAGGCCATGTCATACCCTAGCTTAGTTACAAGTTCTTGAACTCAGTATAGTTTCTCATCAAACGATCATAGTTATTTGGATCTAAACTTCCGGACAATATCTCTTTATCGCTATCGGAAATGTCCAAAATCGTTAATTCTAATGCACTTTGTTTTGTAAAGCTAATTTTGATTGGATGGCGTCAGAATTTTGAGGGGGTAAAATTCACGATTTACCTTCGGAACCAATAGCTACGTAATGGCGTAGACGCATACCAAACTTCCTGTGATCTAATAATCGATTTTAAATTATTTATTTTTTTTTGCGGATTTGCATTAGAGGACATTAGAATAGAGATAACCAAACTGTATTTTAGGATCTTCGGGGGTAAATCTAAGATTTTACTTTCGCAAACATCCGTTTTCCGGCTCCGCTTACGCGTCGCCGGAAAACTCAGTTTGCGACAGTAAAATCTACGATTTACCCCCTCAGATCCTAAAATACAGTATGGTTATCTCTTAATTTTTCACATGAAAATTCAGTTCATGCAAATTCAGTTTTTAAGTGAAAGTTTACAAAGAATTCGACTGAATGTATATGTATGTTGTATGTTCGATTGTGTTATTCAAATTATTTGAGGGAAATGCATGTCCACATTTATTTCGTTATTCAGGAAAATTACAAACAATGGTTGAAAACAGTACCTGTAATTGCAGCACATGATAGAGATATGGGAAATGGATCACAGCCTATTGAATATTCATTATATAAAGGTAAACATATTTATTAATTATATTTAGGTAAATGTATTGATTTTACATATTTATTTATTTATTGAGGGAGCTGTGTAAACATGGCATCTTTCCTCATCTGGCTTAGAGCATCACATGGTTAGAAAAAAATCCAAGGTAGATATGGAAAAATTAAAGTTACTGATAAGAAGAAAAGAAAAAAATACGAAAAGGCACAATGTCATACAGTACGAAAGGACTTGCAAATAACAAAATACCGAGGTTACTGTGAATTTAAGTCCTGCATATGCGCATTTCGACAACTTATGTATCATCAGTGCAGATCAAATCAAAACATTTGGAAATCCATGAACCAAAATATTTGTAAACGCTGATAGAGAACAAATTACCAACAGGATCTAAAAAGGAAAGCCGAAATCAGCTAAGGACAGAGCTATGCAAGAGGGAGACACTCCTTAGGTTTCATCCAAATAAACGAATCACTATAGGTGGCAGTATAATGTAACTAGAAAGTGTTATTATGTTTAGCTCTGCAAACAGCCTCAGTCAAAGTTTCAACAGCTAATGGGACTTGAAATTTACGCTTTTCAGTATATATTAATGTGAAAAAGATAAAAAAAAAACTTACAATAGCTGAAAATTACAATCACATACCATAATCTTATAGGGAACTGCACAAAAAACATAAAAATACAGAGACATTAATATCATTTGACTTTTGATTTCTATTTTTCAATTTATTTTTCAAAACGAATAATTTCTATTTTGTATGCAACAGACAGGGATAAAGACATCTTTGATTTAAATAAAACAACAGGAGAAATTAAAATATCGAAAATTCTAGACAGAGAAAACCAAAGTTCTTACCATTTAAAAATTAAAGTAAGTAGAAAAGTATTCAATATTTGAAAATAAGTAAATATACGTTATTTATATAAATGATGTCGAAAGAAACTTACAAAGAACAAAAGTAACGATAGAATTTCTAGTAAATCAGGCCAAGTCGTCGGTCTTGTGATGGTAAAATCCTGAGCCTGCTTACTTTTGCGGAAGGAATATCCTTGTTATAGACAATATCAAATCGTTTTATTGTTACGCTTGCACTGTTTCTTGTATACTGTGACATACAAAAAAAGAAATAGTTATGAGTTTGTTGTTAAATATTGTCCTTAACAGGGAATCAATTGATAATGAAATTGTGCATGGTCGTAATAGAATGCTGTGTTCTACATTTTTTTCGTTGAATAAGAAATTCAAACTAAGGTTTATTAGATTATTTAAAAATATTCGACAAACTCTCGATTAAAAGCAAAACAAAAGTTCTTAGAGTGAGGAAAACCATTACTCTTGGTGTATGATAATTGCTGTCTAATGTAGTTTTTTCTGTGTTCTTTTGTAATCACTCTCTCTTGACTCTCTTGACAAAGTCTCTTGACTTTGATATTTGTAATTACCAATTCTTTGTGAATTTACAATCCTTTTATAACCACGTTAAATTATGTGTAGGTTTGAATGATTTCTTATTATCGAGCGTGTAGTTTGTACAGTGATTTTTTGAACAGAGCAAAAACACTGTCTCAAAAGCTGCCTAGTCAGGGAATTATTCAACCAATGTTAATTTCAACCCTCAAGAAATTCTATGGCCGTCACCATAGCATCATTGATAGATATGACCATTCAGTATCCCAGATTCCTAGATTGACTGACTTACATTGTGACGGATGCTGTTAACATTTAAAATTTTAAATTGATAGTATCTATCAGCCACGGTTCGTTTAAAATTTTTAATTGATAAGTATCTATCAGCCATGGGCATCCATCCCACGAGCTCTACACCAGTGTGTTTCGGCAGCTTTTAGTAATAACATGAAACGGATGTTCTATTTAAAGTGGCTTTTTCAATGTCTCTAGGAGTTATAGGTCTGCTCCATCAGGGATTAGAATTTATGATGTAGACTGATAATTTTTTTATCATCAGCACCACAACATTATAACAAAATGTTCTCACACACCTCAAGTTTCAAACAAAGAAGGATTTGCAACAAGTTAAAACTGAACAAAATCTCCAAAAGCAATGGACGGTAACTATCCACCTAATAATCAGAAAACCCTAGATAGAGGTATTGAAGATATGGATGATTCTGATTTTGATCATATTGATTTCACTGCCATTGATGATGAGGCTGATACTGGGAAGGAATTCGACATAGTTTTTCAAGCGGTCGCAGAAATAGAGGAACTATACAACAAGAGGCTGACCTTTGCAAAGGCAAGAGAATGGCTAGTACTAGCCAACAATGCAAACAGAGTTCCACCATTCAGCTACCTACGAATAAGGTGTACCCCAAATCTTGGGGACAAAGCACTTGAAGAAAAATTCAAGCAGACAGTTGACGACACCGTCAAAACAATGAAAAAGCTATTTTTCCAAAAAACAATAGCTACTTTAGATGCATTCATTAACGAACAAACAGAAAGCATCACAGCAAAGCGACAACAAGCCAAATATAAGATTGGAATTGCTACACCAAAGGCAAGAGAAGCACGAAAATCATCGTATAGACATTTGGGAAACAAAAAGGATGCCGTTGATAAACAACTGAACTTACATAAAAATGAAATAAGAGCAAGCCTCTATCGAAACAAAGAAGAAAGAAATGCTGATGAAAGGCCTTTCAAAAGACCTTCTGACAGAGCGAGACGAGGAGGCAGGGGCAGAGAAAGAGAATTACTAAGAAAATAACTTCATAATTTATTTTAGTGATGGACACTATAACATTTCATATCATGTATAATTACTTAGAAAATGACTACATCATTTGCTTTAGTGCCGTGTTTCAGTAAAGGACACTTATACATTTCATATCATGCACAGTATTTTATAATAATCAATTCCTGTCAATAAATGGATTTAAACTATCATTTTTTTACATCACTGGTATTTATTTTACATTACAAGTATCATCGTTCAGCTGGAGATTGAAAACCACGTGATACAGAAAAGTGAATAGCGATTTTCTCAGTCAATTAACCAGTTATAATATGATTGTCAACAGACAAACATATTTATAGATGGTGAATAAAAGGATATGGAGTAAATGCACATGAGACAAAGTCTCTACAAATACATGGTAAAACAAGCAAAGGAACAACGCTTTTATTGTTGTTCTTCATCTTGAAGTCACCATGAGGATTTATTCTATACTATTTCGTTTCTTATAGTTACATATACATACAAAGATAGGAAATAATCGAATACTGATTCGTTTTTAACACAGTATCAATCATTATTACATATATTAACGAACACTGGTTCGTTAATGTAAAATATGGCAAGGCTTTTTTTCAATTAAAACGAAAGAAAACCAAGTGAAAAGGACAAGAAAAACAAGAAAACAATACTTTGAATTAAAAAAAGCTAAGAAAGTTATCATTAATCTAGCACATATAGAAATATATCTTGTTAGGAAAGGGTTTAAATACATTCCGCCTCCTAATTGCTATAACATAAGAAAAAGCTTATTGAGAAGTTTTCATTAATTTGCTAGAAAAATGAGATGTCGCTATCACTTCAGTAAAGAAAACGACAAAATACATCCCTTTAGGGAAAACTCTGGTTATTCTCAATCTTATTCTAGTTTTGAGTTAGAGAATTATTTGGACCTTACTAAATTAGATATTTCACACATACAAATAAAAAGTCATAAGAACTTACTACACAATGACTACATGGCCACAATTAACTCACTAAAAATATGAATGACATTATATTTTCAAAAAGTGATAAAAGTGGCTCAATATGTGTAATTAAGAAAACACATTACCTTAACGAAAGTCTACGTCAACTTCAATCACAACACTACACTGAGGTTGATGCTGATACAAAAAACATTAAGAAAATTAATAGAAAGCATGTATAAAAACAAAGAAATAGATGAAACTTCACTAAAGTTTTTAAGTGGCTCACTAACGAACAAACCAAAGCCTGGTAAATTATTTCTTTTACCAAAGATACACAAATATGATACTGATACACTTAATCAAATAATGGATGTTTTACTTGAAGTAAATCAATTACCTCCATGTAGACCCATTATTAGTCAGATTGGTTCTGTTACTGAACGATTAAGCCAGTTTATTGATTATTTTTTTTATTCCTATCGTGAAATGCCAACAAACTTACATTAGGGACAGTACTGATTTAATCAATAAAATAGAAGCAATTAAGCACAAAATAATTTGCTTTCTTGCCAGTTTTGACATAACTAGCATGTAAACAAATTTAGAATTTGAAGAATTGAGCAATGCAGTTGCAAGAGCAATAGATAAAGTAGACAAAAACAGCTATGATATTCCAGTGCCGAACACATGCACTATGGCTTCACTGGTCAAATTTGTTCTAGATAACAACTATTTCACATTTAACAAACAATACTATAAACAACGAATAGGCACAGCTATGGACAGTAAATACTCAACAGAAATTGCCGATATTCGAACATTTGAAGTTGTAGAAGGAATAAATAACGCCTTTAACTCACGAAATAAACTAATCTTCGTGGGGCGCTAAAGAGAAGATGCAATTATTACATATTCGGAAACTGAAGAAGAACTCCATTACTTCTTTAGAATGGCTCGTTCTATCCTCTACTCCGTTTTCCTTGTACCATTTCACAAACGGAGACAATTTTCTTAGATACTGTATTATACAAAGGTCCAAGATTCCGAAGCACTGGTATATTAGATATTAGAAGCTACACAAAACCCACAAATACCCACCAATACTTACTAAGATCATCTTTTCATAATCCTGCGATATTTAGTGGATTCATTGAAGGCGAGACAATACGACAATAAGACACATAAAAAAAATACAACGAGGATAAACGGCTAGAAACATTAGCCATATTTAAAAAACATTTGCTAAATCGATGATACAAGATCCAGGAAATAAACAAAAGCATGGAATCGGCACTAGCTGTCAACAGAAAAGTTCTACTGAGGAAACATGCATAAAAGAACAAAAACGAAATACCATTAGTTTTTGTTACTAAATATCATATTGCAATCAAGCGAATAGGCTTTTATCTTCGAAAGCACTGGCATAAATTAGAAAGAAACCTGAGATGCTCGGGAATCTTCGCTAAAAGCCCAATAATCGCTTACTGCAAACACAAGAATTTATCAGACTACATCATGAATTCTAAAACCTAACTCCTAGGTGTTACATGTATAGGGGGTCCCTGATGAAGCAGACCTATAACTCTAGAGACATTGTAAAAGCCACTTAAAATATAACATCCGTTTCATCTTATTACTAAAAGCTGCCGAAACACACTGGTGTAGGGCCCGTGGGATGTATGCCCGTGGCTAAAATTTTAAAAGCAGGACAAGCTTACCCTGATGTCACTCTCAGTTTCACTGGAGTTCACAATGTGAGTTTCTTGGTTTTGCATGTTGTGATTTTTATTTCTGTGCTTTGTATCTGTATAACGTCATTGTTTACTGTGTCTAACTTCATTGTTTTCTGTGTCCTCGTTTGTCCATGTCTTTGGACTTCGATTTTTGTAAATACCTCTCCTTTGGTTCTTCGGTATTCTACTGCCGTTGGTTCTTTAAATATTGGAATAAATGAAAGCAAGATATTTGGAAAGAGAGGTTATACTATTTACTTAACGTTCAGCAATAAGGAATAATTAGGATTTTGTATGAAATTTTCCTATAGATTAAAAAATCTGGTACTGTAAATTTTTCATAAGGAGGATCTTTCACTTCCAATTTTTTGGTGAAGATTAAAAAATAGGTTTTCATATGGAAAAAATTGAATGGGGTTGTGGTTTCAGCAATATTTTGTCAAAGAAACTTCTTTTATACAGCAAATCAATACTCATTGCATGTCCATGATTAATTTTCTCTCATATTTAGGACTGTAAGTTTCTTTGAAGAATTAAGAGCTAATTTATGACAATTCTTGTTTATATATGGTATCCAAGTATATGCCTTATGGTGCTTTCTGAATAGAATTTAAGACTCCTAAAATAGAGGTATTTCTGTGAATTCTAGAAAAAAAACTCTTACGTTGAAATTTATAAAAATAGTATCTTGAAGTATATTAGTACCAATTTTTTTCATAATGCAAAGTTTAAGAAAATTAAATAAAAAGATTTTTGCAGTTAACCGGGTCTATTACCTTAATAACTAAAATATAAAAACAGGGAACTCAGACTCAATGAAATATCTCAACAATTAATGACGCAATATCGTAGCATTATCTATAAGATTTTTTAACAAAAATTTTAGTCTCATCAAGATAAACCATTATGCACCATTTATTTACATACTATTTTTTAGGTTTATCAAACAAATGATATTCAAAGAAGTGCAACGGCGATTCTAAATGTTTTTGTATTGGATAAGAATGATAATAGACCGGTGTTTCACAAACATATCTATGAAGCTAAAGTTGATGAACATAGCAGTAAAGGCACACTTGTAGCTACTGTAAACGCTGTAGATGTCGACGTGGTAGGTTTAAGATATTGCTGTGCAAAAAATCAGTATTATGATAGATGGTTGTTTTTTAAGACATTATTGCTATTTAATTAAAATATTGCTTGAAATGACTATGCACAGCTATTTCGGCTCATTTCCAGTTTGCCGAAATTTATTCGAGTAACACTTAACATAGAACTTTTTCATACTGTTAACAATGAATGGATATGGAGTAAATGCAAATGAGACAGTCTCTACAAATACATGGTGTATGTATGTATGTGTTAGATGCTGTTCCTACTGTCGGCACTGTATTGTGTGTTTTTGCTTTATCTTTTATATCTAAAAAAGAAATTCTTTGCAATTGTTTATCTATCGACTTTTTCGAGCTTGTGTATGATAGGTATAACAGACATTAATTTTTTAACCAATTAAATGTATAAACTCGAGGAGAAGAATAGATAGTAACTGTATTCAAACTTTCAACTAATGAATCACTATTTTTTCTTAATTTGAGCATATCTTTTCATAAATGAAGTGTGATGCATGCATGCAGGAGACGCCTTCTTTGTAGACTCACTTTGTCTCAGTATTTAATGTGAATACATCCTCGTCATTTCTCAGAGTCTTTTTACTGACTATTAGAATTGAAATGAGATATACTGTGCTTCCATGTACATTATCAAACATTTTGACCAATCCTATGAAATAATATTTCTTTTATTTTAAAGGGCAATAACTCACTGGTCATCTATTCATTAGAGACACGACAATCCATATTCCGGATTAATCAAACATCAGGAGAGATAACTGTTATTGACTCTAATGCATTAGACAGAGAAAACTTGCCCAACCCATTTGTATTGACAGTAAGTTCATTGGTTTAATATTGTACGCTTTTTAATAGTTCTCTTAAATTCGGAATAGATAGTTCGAACAATTAAACTGCTTATTTTTAACAAAGTTATCTGTAAGTTATGTATATTTGCATTTGCATTACTTTATTGTTTTCCGGCCCAACAAAATATATTTAACTTTTAGAATATTGTAATGAAATAAAAAAAAGAAAGTAAACTAGATTTGCAATTGCAAGCAATAGCTGATGTCGCCCCTGACAGCCAATTCGATGATTCCAGCTTGTTTGCAGCGTCAGTATCTACCTAGAAATCAAATTTCGTTGAAATCGGACAAAGTTGAAATTTTTACGTATTTGGCGGCCATCTTGGAAAAGGCGGCCATGTTGAAAAAAAATTTCCATGCATACCCTCCTCCAGATAGTGATCCAACTTTGTACCAAATATGAATGAATTCCATTGAAGCATGATTGAGAAAATTTCATTTTTTGTTAAAATTGGACGAATTTTGAATTTTTCGTATTTTGGTAGCCATCTTGAAAATGGCGGCCACTTTGAAAAAAAAAGTTACTTGCATGCACCCCTCCAGATAATGTTCCAACTTTGTACCAAGTATGAATTATTTCTGTCCAGGCATCATTGAGATATAAGCCGGACAAAAAGAGGTGGAAGAAAGAAAGAAAGCGTAATAATAATAACAAAGAAACGGACCAAAAACAATATGTCGTCCCGACTACGTCTGGGGCGACATAATAATCGTCACATACAAAAAACTTGATAAAATAATGATAGGATATAGGAATCAATACAAAAAATGTGCGAGGAATATATGGGATAAGAGACAAAACTTTACTGTGTTTACTAGTATTTTCTAAAATTGAAAGACCTTGAAGTGTAAAAAAAAAGCTAGTGAAGGAAAGGTAACAAGAAACACTCACAATGGTCGAACATTACAATCACATACCACAGTCTACCAGGGAACTGCACAAGAAAAACAATAAAATGACAAAAGACAAACATAGACAACGATAGGAACTCCGGATAGCCGGACTTGGTACCGGCACTAGCAGTAGGTTAAACCGGTTATGGGTACCCAAACTGTATGTTAAACGATTTTATAATAAGAATATATCAACTTGAAGCTGTGTTCACAGAAAAAGAAGGATCATATAAGGAACAAAAACTAAGAGCAAAACTTTCAATGCAACAGCAAATTGGGTTTAGTTTTACATAGACAGTATATTTAAAATATCGATCAAACCGGTGTTACGGGCCGTCTTGAACATACTATTAGGTATGAGCAAAGCTTATTGTTGAAGACCTCATTGTGACCTCTAGATGAATAACAACAATAAAAGCGCTGTTCCTTTGCTAGGACCTATCATGTATTTGTAGATACTTTGTCTCATGTGCATTTACTCTATATCCTTTCATTGTTTATTTAATATCTAAACTACATATTTTGTTCAGCAATGTTTAATCTTCTACTGTGACCCTTTTTTTAAACGTTGATAGAAAACTATTGGGGACCACATTAATTCACGTTCATACTTTGACTATCATATACATTTTCAAATTTATTTACTTATTTATCTATGTATTTTGAAATCACTGATTCGATGCCAATGTCTTGTACACTATCGGTTCCCGAGAGTATTTACCAGCCCAGTAGTCAGACTTGTCTGACAAGTAAATTTAACCTTGTGTTTTACAGAATTTCACTGTTTTGATCGGAAATTCAAACCCTTTTAAAATATTGGAGCAATATTCAGCGTCATTAACTCGTTGGACGTCCTTGGCACTGGATTTGGACTCTAATTTTGATATTTTTGTTAGAAAGTGCTTTTTCAAAACTACTAGTATTTACTTTCGGGTCATGGATTTCCAGATTATTTGATTTTCATGCTGCTCATGAGATGTTACTCCAGGGAAAATGTACTGCATAACAAAAATTGCCGTCTGTGTGCTACTTGGATATTTTTATAATTATCAAAAATAAAAATCAAAGTACCTTGAACACTTCTGATATATGTTTCATAAATCCGCAAAATAAATCAAATGTAGAAGATTTGATCCAAAAAAATCATTTGCCAGTCGCCCGTCCGCTATTTTCATAATTCAATGACTAGAAATTTGACGACGATTAACAAACATATCAGAATGAAATTCCACAGTAACGTATGGAGTGGTTTAAAAGAGACATGATATTTAGAAGTTTGGAATTCAGCCCAACGGTTTATGTAAAAAATTATTTTGATATTTTTCCATTTTTCAGGTAAGAGCAACTGATTCGAGATTACACAATTTTACCGATACTGCAGATGTGAAGATTACCATACTGGACCGAAATGACAACTCACCAGTCTTTTCACAGAGTATTTATTACTTCAATGTTACAAGTAATGTGACCATTGGAAAGGTTAGCGATGATTTATGCATTACCAACTTGACATTATATGAAAAACTTGGCAAGTGTTGTTTACATATATTGATTGAATAAGGATGCACAAGCCTTACAACTTGTTATATCTCTATTCATCGAACACTGTCGGTTGTTCATGTAATAGCAAAAACTATCAATTCTTATTATTTAAAGGCACTGCAAGGAGTCTTTTGATTCTATAGTATACTTTATTCTCATTCGTGTAAAAATAAAACGAATGTTTTGCTTGAAAAGTAATGCTAAATGGTGATATAATATGATCTAATATTGTGGGTCAAGAATCCAAACTAAAAGGAGTTTTGATGTGCCCAAAATCAGATTAGAATTTTGTGTTTAAGGTAGTACAGGAGTTTAAAATTGCGCATCATTCTTGCGCATGTGACTTATAAATGGAATTCACTATGGGGACATTGCCGCAACCATTTTCAATGTCTTATAATAGTTACATTTGATGAAATATGCCACTTTTATTAAGTAACCACGCAAAATATTGGACCTTTCAGCTTACTACTGTTCCATTAAGGGGAGATAATTTGTATAGAATTAATGGGAAAAAATGAGTTTTTTGCGATTTATTCAAAAATAAGTTCGGTGACCCCCAAATTTTTTTCATGGAAATTGAAGGACAGTATGTAAGTTATAAATTTACCAAATTTAAAAAAAATCTATCTGATGTAACTAAAATAATTTAAAATTTTGTTAAAAATCGCCAATTTTCCCTATTATTTCAACCAAAATAGCAGATTTTTTACATTTCATATGTCATTCTTATATGGCCGGTGACCCCCTATTTTTATTTTATTCTTTGTATGCTCTATTAACAAAGGGTAAATCATGAAAAAAAATCAGAAAATTCTATCTGACAGAATTTTAGACCCCCGTACCACCTTAATGTAGAATATATCATTTTTTTATATAGTTCATGTGGGATACGTAATAATCTAAAATTATATCCGAAATTGTTATTGTTGATTTAAGTATTATAACGTTTTATAAAGGTAACAGCCAAAGATGCAGACATGGGCGACAACAGTAGACTCGAATATTCAATTGATTCCCCAGACAATAAGATTGAAATCAACAAGCAAAGCGGACTCCTTACAGCAAAATATCCATTAGATGATGATGAAGATATTATTGTAAAAGTTTGTGACTCTGCAAAAATAACTACCAATAGGTATGTACCTAAAATTAAGAAATTAAGATACCGACAGCCAATTATAAAAATTCTGGCATATCACTACTGCATAAAGGCACACTTAATTTTGTGTCGTAAAGTAAGTGAGAACCGAACCGCCAATCTGAAATGAATAATGGAAACATCGGAAAAAACAAAGACATAAAAAGAGTACACAACAGAAAAGAAAAATAAAAAACATACAAAGATGAACAGCACAGACCCAATGAAATATTTGGTTAGATCAAGTGCACAAGAACAATAACCATCTTCTGCTTCTTATAAGACACCCGTCGTGTTGAACATGTCAAATCCGGAAGTTAAGAAAACAACTGGTAGAGGAAATAATAATTATGCTTTTAAAGTGAAGATCTTTTGTCATCTGGGAAACAGACATCCTATAGCGGTCCACAAGAGCGTGATGTAGACCGTAAAACTTCTGTAGTGATGACTTCAAGTTATGTCTAACATATCCTTGTTTAAGTACCCTGTTTGTGAGCTCGAAGATGTAAAGTCTATATGAAGGCCCTGTTTGAATGTTGCTACAAAGAAAAGGGAAGTTGACTATAGGAAAAATGAAGTCATCGCATTTGTCATACAGCTAAGTTTGAAGTCTACCTCTGTTGTCAATTTCAAAGGTCAATGAATGAGGCTGATCCGAAAGTGACTGTAGGATGCTTAATTTTGGAGCTCTTTTAGCTAGATCAGTCCATTGAGATCATATCTGGTTATTTGTTCTCTGTCAGTTTTAAAACATCTTTGAGTTTATGGTCTACCAAATGTGTAGATTTCATCTGAACTGATAAGACATTAGTTGTCAAAATGGTCATATGCAGAAACAAAATTCTCAATAACTTCGGTATTGTGTTATTTGAAGAAAATCACCAAAACAAGGATTGTTTAGTGACAAAATATCATCAATATGACGGATGCTAAAATTGAATGTTTTGGCAAGTTTCTTATCTTTATTTTAAAGAAGCCCTTCGATTAATTCAGCCCAATGAGAGTTGGCAAACAGATCGGCTATTGAAGATTCGCTTCAGTTGTCATTGTTTGAAAAAGTTAAACATCTTATATGGAAACATTGAAACTATCTTTAATTTAAAGCATGTTAACAGCTGTTCTGCTTCATTTGTTAATAATCAGATTTATACTTTAGAAAATAACAAATCTGCAGTAATTTTGCGTTCTGTGGACGGCACTCTTCAGTGCAAATATGAATCATACATTTGAAAAAAAAACCCTGGAAAAAAAACATTTGACGGTGTGCTAGAAAAAAAAACACAATCAAAAGGACTTCTGCCTACAGGGTTAACCAAGTTTTTTTTTTTACATTTAGCTTTTTACGATACTATCTAGAGTCCATAGAGTGTTCGGTAGCAATTCAGCAGCAGGTTGAGTAAAAAGAAATAATCATTACAGTATTAAGTAAAAAATTAATCTTGAATCACAGTTCGGGCCGAAACTTCAAATTATCCAACAAGGGACTGATCTCTGTGAAAGAACTATTGTAATGGTCGCATTAGACGAAATTAAAAAAAAATTGTCGTAATGATTATCAGTGAATTTTATTGTAACAGGCGATTATAATAGAACAAGCGAAGTTACTTCTATAGTGTAGTTTGTTTTTCTTTCAAATAGGTTTAAACTACAAATATTATATCCTATATAATATCCTATTCATGATGTCAGTTTATTATTTTTTTTATTTAGACAAGTTTAAGTGAATCAGCTTTTTTGTATTTTCAGGCGATGTTCATATGCAAAGGTATATCTTCAAACTAGTGCCTTACAACCAAGTAACCTCACTATGAAGGCAACAGTAATGGAAAACATGCCAATTGGAACATATATAAGGAGAGTACAGGTATACCTCAACTAGAGGGAAGTATTCGAAACTCAATCTCTAGCATCTATTATGTTGAATGTCTGTAATACAATAAATTGAGTGTAATAACACAATTACCGTACAGTATTATCAGACATCGAAATTCGAGGGGGATACCAAACAGACGCAAAGCCAATGGGACAATTGTAAATTGCAATGGTCCAGACTTGGTACAGGCATTTCAATGGTTGGTTAAACCGGTTGTATAACACTTCAAACCACAACTTCCATTCTACAGTGAAAAATGTGAAATCTATCCTTCACAATTATGATGGGTGCTGACTGATTTCGTCTTTACATGAATATATCTTTTTCTTTTTTTCATTTATTTGTTAATTTATTTATTTCTTAATTTGTTTTTGCAACGTAACTACAGAATATGAAACATAAAACATATAAACACCAATATTATGCAAATTGTATTGTGAAAGACACCCATACAAAATCTCCAGTCATGTATGATGTATGACAAAATATCGAAGTTACTGTAAATTTATTTTCTGCATATGGCTACTTCGACAACTTATTTCTCATCAGTGCAGATAAAATCAAAACTTAGGAAATCCAGAAATCGAAAGAGATTTAAAAACTGAGAACAAAAATCAAAAAGATCTAGACTGAAAGCCAAAATCAGCTAAAGACAGAACTTTGTTTGAGGGAGATACTCCTTAGTTTTGAACAAAATTTTCTGATTTAGATATTGCAAGTTTCCAAATAAAATCGGCTTTCGGGCCAACACAGAAGTAATGAATTGGCTTGAAACAACGGCAGTAGAATACCGAAGGAACAAAGCACAAGATTACACAAGTCAAAGTGCAAAGACAAGGCAAAATCAAGAACACCAGAAGACGGAAGAACAAAGACACTACATACCCACAAAGCACACAACCACTACATATGCAACAACAAAAACTAAAGCACTAACAGTGTGACAATCTTGAAAAGATGCTTTACAGATATGTACCAAAAAATGTTGTGGTGTAATGTAATGATACTATTTGATACATATAAAAAAATTCAGTCTGATATATGCATTAGTTGACAAATACTCAAAGTTTACGATTTTAAATTCACAACATGCCAATGGATCAACGTATTTCTTAACTTATCTTTTATTAGATGTTAAAACTGTTTTAAAATTTGTTTTTTATGAATTTTATTAATTCATAAAAAACAAATTTTAAAACAGTTTAATCAGTTTAAAATAAACATTTTTTTTTTTTTTNNNNGGGGGGGGGGGTATCTTGGAATTCCAAAACTATTGTTCCTCGATAGATAAATATAAGACATGCCATTATTTTACAGATTACAGGAAACAGCTACAAAATAACTGACAACAACGTGCCATTTTCTATTGACTCCCAAAGGTAAATATTACGAATAAAAATTCTCAAAGTGTCTCATATTTTATTATAACAATCTAGTCTGTACTTAATATACCCCTCTGAATGGACAATGCCATAAGTAATTATTTCAATCTGAAATGACAGTAGAGCAGACGAAAAGCCAATTAAAGTTACAGGTTATTCGTCATACCCCACACCATCAATATGAAGTCAGTCATGCCCACTTTACTTTGCTACATTCTGTTGAAGATTGTCTTTAAGTTTTTTTTTAAATATGTCAATCTATTTTCTGTTTGCGGTGAAATTAATTTTGTCACAGTGCTGGTGTACAAAATTTACAAGGATTTTTCTCAACACTTTAGATAAAAGCGGCCTATTATTTGGCTTCAGGTCTAATATTGGTGGAGATAACGTTGGGTTACATATATACCTTCTGGGTTGTGAATTTACTGTTAAAGTGTTTTTTTTTACTGAATTTCATTAAATCAAATCCAGCTTTATCTTGTAGTGATGTGGAGTTTATAATGATATTGAAGATGAATCTGACACTCAGTGCTAGTTTCCAAAGGATTGCAGTGTTTTATTTCGTTGTTAAATGTCTTCAAGAAGGGTTGGTGGGTATTTTTTTTTTAGATATCTTATTCAAGCATCAGTTATTTCAAAATTTAAACACATATTGTTGGCTTTATTTCAGCGGAGTTATTTCCACAAAGTCAGCTTTAGACTATGATGATGGGCAAAGTGTTTATAAATTTTCAATCAATGTATTAAACGAGGCAAATATGGTGAGTACTAATTTCAAGAAACGTGATACGATTTGGTTCGAATCTATTGAATTTCGTTTATATACAACATTAAAGATAACTACGTGTGTTTGAAATGTACTGCACTGCGACTTTGCACACATAACCAAGCAGCTTCTACTACACTAGAGAATGCTTACCGTTTTTAGCTCACCTGATCCAAAGGGTCAGTGTGAGCTATTGCCATCACTTTGCGTCCGTCGTCCGTCCGTTAACCTTTTCACATTTTCATCTTCTCTTCTGAAACTACTGAAGAAAATTCAACCAAACTTTACAGGAATGATGTATGGAAGGTCCTTTACAAAGATTGCTCATTTCGTTCTGATCCGACAAAAAACATGGCCGCCAGCGCGGAACTTAGGTTTAACATTGGACCCTATGGGAAAAATCACATTTTCATCTTCTGCTCTGAAACCACTGAAGCAAATTCAACCAAACTTTACAGGAATGATGTATGGAAGGTCCTTTACAAAGATTGCTCATTTCGTTCNGGAAAATCACATTTTCATCTTCTGCTCTGAAACAGCTGAAGCAAATTCAACCAAACTTTACAGGAATGATGTATGGAAGGTCCTTTACAATGATTTCTCATTTTGTTCCGATCCGACAAAAAAAATGGCCGGCAGCGCGGAACTTAGGTTTAACATTGGACCCTATGGGAAAAATCACATTTTCATCTTCTGCTCTGAAACCACTGAAGCAAATTCAACCAAACTTAATAAGAATGATGTACTGAAGGTCCTTAACAATGATTGCTCATTTTGTTCCACTCCAACAAGAAACATGGCCGCCAGCACGGAACATGCTTTAACATTGGACCCTAAGGGAAATCACATTTTCATCATTTGATCTGAAACGGCTGAAGCAAATTCAAACAACCTTTACAGGAATGATGTACTAAAGGTCCTTAACAATGGTTGCTTTTTCTCTTCTGATCTGACATAAACATGGCCGCCAGCGCAGAACTTAAGTTTTACATTGGACCCTATGGGAAAAATCACATTTTCATCTTCTGCTCTGAAACCGCTGAAGTAAATTCAACCAAACTTTACAGGAATGATGTACTAAAGGTCCTTAACAATGATTGCTCATTTTGTTCCGATCCGACAAAAAAATGGCCTCCATCACGGAACATGGTTTAACATTGGACCTTATGGGAAATCACATTTTCATCTTCTGCTCTGAAACCACTGAAGCAAATTCAACCAAACTTAATAAGAATGATGTACTAAAGGTCCTTTACAAAGATTGCTCATTTCGTTCCGATCCGTTAAAAAACATGGCAACCACCGCGGAACTTAGGTTTAACATTGGACCACAAGGGGAAAATCACATTTTCATGTTCTCTGAAACTACTGAACAAATTCAACTAAACTTTACAGGAATGATATACTAAAGGTACTTTATGAAGATTGCTCATTTTGTTCCGATCCGATAAACAACATGGCCACCAGCGCAGAACTTAGGTAAAACATTGGAACCTATGGGAAAAATCACAGTTTTATCTTCTCCTCTGGAACCACTGAAGCAAATTCAACCAAACTTTACAGGAATGATGTACTAAAGGTCCTTGACAAAGAATAATCATTTTGTTCCGATCCGATAAAAAACATGGCCGCCAGCGCAGAACTTAGTTTATCATTGGAACCTATGGGAAAATCACACTTTCATCTTCTCCTCTGAAACCACTGAAGTAAATTGAACCAAACTTTACATGAATGATGTATGGAAAGTCCTGTACTAAGATTGCTCATTTCTTTACAATCCGATAGAAAACATGGCCGCCAGCAAAGAACATAGTTTTACATTGGACTCTACGGGAAAAATCACATTTTTATCTTCTCCTATGAAACCACTGAAACAAATTCAACCAAACTTTAGAGGAATGATTAACATAAACTACTCATTTCATTTTTATCCGGTAAAAAACATGGCCTCCACTGTAGAACATAGTTTAACATTGGAGCCTGGTATGAAAAAGCCATCCTTTTCATCATCTTTTTTGAAAGTGTTCAAGCAAATTTAACTAAATGTATAGAAGATCCTTTGCAAAAATTACTCATTCCAATAGGATAAGACAAAAACACAGGTGCTAATGAAGAACTTAGCTAAATATTAGACCCCATTGGTAATAAACATATTTTTGGTCATGCATGGCATAGAGGCATTTTGTCAGGTGAGCGATACAGGCTCAGTCTCTGAGCCTCTAGTTTGCAATATTACCACAAGAACATGCGACATAATGTTTGTCATTATTGTATTGGTTATGTCGCATTTTTTTTGGTTGATTTAAGTTTTATGTTTATGAATCAGATGATTTTTCCAGAATTATGATGCATTAATTTCCTACCACACCTAAGCAAAGCATTAATTACTTGAAGTAATTTATGAATGATATTTTAGAATATGTGCGCTGGTTTTATATATAAAATTGAGAATTATAGTATTGTTAAAGATCGCCCTGCATGAAAGTTTTACTGAATGGCTATCCAATCTACGAAAAAGTTGATTTGGTATATTAAATTATACGATAGGAACAAAACTGTAAACTTATTTCGTTTTCAATTTATTGTGATGTAACATTTGTTTTTTCATTTGTAGATCATATCACATATAAAGATGACAGTGACAGTCTTAGATACCAACGACAATAAACCAGAATTTACCCGACACAGTTATGTCTTTCCACTTCCTGATACAATAACTCCTAACTCTGTTGTTGGTTTTATACAGGTATGGAGTCTATTGATTAAAGTGTTCTTTGCCGTGTAAAAATAGTAGAGTATGGAGTAAATTTTTTGCTAGCATATACCAATACTTATAAATTCATTTTTCAGTGCGCTTTATCAAACAAGTCTTGTAATTAAAAATAATGAACAGACGTGTAAAATAT
Source organism: Modiolus philippinarum (assembly GCA_002080025.1). NCBI lineage: Eukaryota > Metazoa > Mollusca > Bivalvia > Mytilida > Modiolidae > Modiolus > Modiolus philippinarum. The sequence continues at coordinate 106,868 of MJUU01037532.1, forward strand.
AAAGAAAAGGTACATGATATATTCCGATCAAAAATAAAAGTATAGCGCAAATTTCTTAAAAAGGATATACCAATCTATGCGTTTCCCTAAATCACAAAACTTTCCATGGTAACTTTAAACATGCAGGTTAAAAACATCTTTGTCTAAAATAAACACGTTTTTTCTTGTTTACATGACATTTCAAAATCATAAACATCCTGGTTTGTCCCCGCCAATTCTATTACAAAATCAGCATAATACAAAATGGAAACAGAAAAAATCAATAAAATGTATGTATAATTATGATAGCATAAAAATGAAAAATAAAAAATGAAACATCTGGACATGGGGTGTGTGCGTGAATAAAGAGGAGAATTCAACATGGGGCTCACCATGCGCTGATACAGTAGCTGTATCCAGAGGATTTAAGAATTTAAGAGTACTTCTTTTTTGACTACTTTTGGATTATGGCTTTCCACATTATTTGATTTTAATGCTACTTATTAGAGGTTACTCCTTGAGACACGTGTACAGCATAACGAAATTAACTGTTTTTTATGCAATTTCGGTATTTTTTGTATTTTGAACCATTGGGCCGATGCCACTGCTGCTGGACCAGAGGTCCCCGAGGGTGTTCACCAGCCCGATAGTCAGACTTGTCTGACATGAAAATTTTACCTTGCGTGTTATAGAAATTAACTGTTTTTATCAAATTCAAATTACTTAAAAATACTGGACTTCATTTCGTGCATGGCACTCGATAGATGTCCTTGGTACTGGATTTGGCTTCCTATTTCGATATTTTTGGAAATTAGTACTTCTTTTTTGACTACTTTTGGATTATGGCTTTCCACATTATTTGATTTTAATGCTGCTGATGAGAGGTTACTTCTTGAAACACGTGTACAGCATAACGAAATTTACTGTTTTTTATGCAATTTCGGTATTTTTTGTATTTCTAAGAATGTATTCCACCAGTCTTGACGATTTGTTATTTTCTCCCATCAAGACACGAATAAACTTGTCCTTTTGAAAAATATAACACATCTTTTATAGTTTTTTTAATATGCTATTCGTGGTTGATGATGATAATAATAACATGAACCATAGCCTTGATTCTGATTGGTTTAAAGGCTATGTGAAATAAAAGGGAGAACAGGTTTGACTTAGAGTAAAGAAAAATTCCTATTCACCATGATAGAGTATATGAGTCCTATTTGTTCGACATAATCAAGTTTCCACTGAATGATTTAACATACAGGTCAAATCATGCAAGATGAAAACATTTCGTGGAAAGCCCCATCCACATCAATTGGGCAATTTTCTTCTGCATAACAAACATGTACCTTTAGTTCTCTCGTTATCTGCTATATCAGATTATGTGAAAACAAGAATTAACACTAAGCAAGGCAGAGTCAATCATTTAGAAATAAAATAGTTATTAAAGTGAGAAAATGGATAAAGGTGCTTTTTAGTGTTCAATAAAATGTTTAAACATTCTGAATTGATAATTTCTCCATTTTTCCTATAAAAATGTACTTTTTATTGTAGCATTTACAAACTGTTTTGGGTCTAAAATGTAATTACCACATTAGCATAATTACGTATGGACAAAGCATTAACGTTTTGCATCATGTGATTCCTATAATAAGCATTTGATCACCTATTCTTTCAATAGATTTACATCAGACACGTGGATAAAGTATTGCTCGACATCTAACAATGTTTTACGCTATAACCGGGTATCGAGGCCGTCTTCAACTTACTATGCGGTATGATCTCATTTTTGAAGGCCTTTTTGGTGACTCTAAGATGGAGAAAACCAATAAATACAATAAAAGCGTTGTTCCTTTGCTTTGTCTTACCATTAATTTAAAGCGAATTTGACTCATGTGCGTTTACTCGATACCCTTTCATTGTAAATTTACCACTTGAGATTGTACCTCCGACAGTGTGGAGTCCATTAAAAAAAAGACTCCCCGTGATATATATATATAACGGTCTATGGTAGGAACCCAACGGGGTTAGAATTAGAGACATGAATATCGAGATTGCCTTCCCACCGAGAGATTTGGCTGTTCTTCCAATGCACAGTCATTACAGACAGATTACACTGCTCCCGCCATCTCTGTGTGAGACCAAAAGGATGTAAAATACAGTGAACCACAAATTTATTTTGACACGTAAAATTATTTAACCGAAATTTGAACAGGTCAGTGGTGGTCTAGTGGTAGCGTATCAGACTCTTAACCCTTAGAACCTTGACAGAGGGGGTACGAATCCCACTGGAATCAACAAAAATTTAATATTTAATATTAAAATACTCGACTCAGACTCTGATTTGATAAAAAAAAAGATGAGAAATACGTCCTAGGCAGGTGATTCAAGCCAAAATGATTGATTGCATTGTATTTTTTTCAATTGAGTACCAAAATTGCAGTTAATTTATCTTCTGCATATGGCCATTTCGACAACAAATGCCTCGTCAGTGCAGATTATATCAAAACAATTGGAAAACCGTCAAAAAATTGAAATAGCCCGCATTGTGATGGGGCACTCAGCATAGATCGGTCCATAACATACCATAAAAACGAACCACATATAAGATGTTAAGTTTTCATCGGTACTCACTCTAATTCTTATTTTAAAGCAAAACAAGTCCCATGTATTCTATTAAACAAAGTGAAAGAGAATGCAGACTGTTAGTTAAATGAACAAACTGGCTATCCAGTCAACGTGGAAACTTGGACATCTCCCCGGATTTGCAAATATTTACGCTAATGCAGGGCCAAAAGAATTAAACCATAACGGTCTATGGTAGGAAGCCAACGGGGTTAAAATAAGAGACATGAAATTCGAGATTACCTTCCCATCGAGGGATTTGGCTGTTCTTTGAATGCACAGACATTACAGACAGATAATACTGCTCCCACCATCTCTGTGGGAGACCAAAGGATGTAAAATAGAGTGAACCACAAATTTATTTTGACACGTAATATGAGACTTCAGTATATTAATTAACCGAAATTTGAACAGGTCAGTGGTGGTCTATTGGTAGCGTATCAGACCCTTAACCCTTAGAACTTTGACAGAGAGGTTATTTTTATTTAAGTTATAGTGCACTTGTTCTAGAGAATTTCGCATATAGATACACTATCATATTTTCAAAATTTTGCACTTATTATTTGTAATTTATTTTTCCGGTGTTTTCCTACTGCCTTTTAAGCTCACCCGGCCCCAAGGGTTCAATGTGATTTATTAACATCACTTTGCATCCGTCGTCTGTTTGTCAGTCCGTTAACTTTTCACATTTTTATCAACTCCTCAGAAACCTAAATTTAAAGGAATGATGTAAGGGAGGTCCTTTATAAAGATTGCTCATTTCGTTACGATCCTATTAAAAATATGTGGACTTATATTTAACATAGGATCCTTTGGGAAAAACATCATTATCATCAACTCCTCTGAAACCACTGATGCAAATTCAACTAAACTATACAGGAATGGTGTATGGAAGGTTCTTTACATAGATTTTTCTTTTTGTTTCGATCCAATAAAAAACATGACCGCCAGCGCGGAATTTTTATGAAAGATTGGACCCTGTTGGAAAACATCATTTTCATCTTCTCTTATTCAACCAAACTTAACATGATTGATATATGAAAGATCATTTACCAAAATTGCTCATTTCGTTACTATCTGATAAAAAAGCATTGCTGCCAGTAGCGAACTTAGGTTTAACATTGGACCCTATGGGAAATCAATCATTTTCATCATCTACTTCGAAATTATCGAAGCAAATATAACCAAACTGAAATGGAATAATGTATGGAAGGTCCTGTACAAAGATTGCTTATTTGAGTCAGATCTGACAAAAACCATTGCTGCCAGCATGGAACATAATTTAATATTGGACCCCAAGGAAAATTACATCTGGATGATCTTTTCTGAAACCTCTGAAGCCAATTCAACCAAACTATAGCTTAACATTAGACTTTAAGGGTGAAATCATTTTTGTAAATCAACATATACATAAGACATGGCTTATATAAGAAGCAGTCATGTGAGCGATTCAGTCTCAGTCCGTGAGCCTCTAGTATTTTTGCTACAAGTACTTTGACTTTTACAATTCTGTTCGATACTTTTGTTATTACCCCATTCAAAATGTTATTCTAACCACCTGTCTGTAATGCCCGCATCTTATTATTTATCATGCCAAGATTTCGTGCAACAGGCTTTATTAGTGCCTAGTGGTTGTTTATTACTTGTGATTGTCTTCTGGCCACGGATGACAGAAGTTGTGAGAACACTTTGCCATTTTTTTATGTCTGTTAACGATCCAGCATTCATGAGTGCAAAAAGCATGGATGTAGCATTGCTTGACATTTAGCAATGAATTCCGTTAAAACCGGGTTGTCTTGAACTTACTATTTGATATCTGCAAAGTTCATTGTTAAAGGCCCGATCGTGACAACAACATGAATAACAACAATGAAAGCGTTGTTCAATTCTTGGTCTTGCCATGTATTGGTAGAGACTTTGTTTCATATGCATTTACTTAATATCCCTTAATTGTTTATTTATAAACTGACTATTGAATTAACTAGATATTATATAATTGTTTCGGCAGGCATCAGATAAAGATTCAGGAAATAATTCACTAGTTCGGTATGACATACAGAAGGGCATGTAAGTTAAAACTGTATAGTAAAACATGATTTCTGTCCGAAGGAGTTTTGTTCTGTACAAATCTTCGTTAATTATTTCATGTTAAAGTTGTATGATAATGAGTAATAAGTTCACTTATATTTTGAAGAAAACAAAATTAATTTTCGCGGTGTACTAATTTTCACTATTTTCGCGGTTGGCCCTGGAACGCGTAAAACAGTACCCGTGAAATTTAGTTTTTGTGTAGAAAAAACATTTTTAACATTGAAAACCGTGAAAATTGATACCTGCAAATATGTGGATCTTTCATTAACCGCGAAAATAAGCATCCGCAAAAATTAATACATTTACAGTAAATATTTCAACAAAACGATACTTTTTCGCAATTTGTATTATATACCCTTTTCCGCTTAATAAACAAATCGGACGATGAAATCTCATATGAATCATCAACTAAAAGAATAAAGTTTTTTTTATATTTGGTCTAATTGTAAAATCCAGATGACGTAATCAATGATAAAAAATACCTTAAGACAGCATTCAGCAGGCACACAATTTCACCTTTCTGTGACGTAAAATTGCGATTTAGAAGCACCTCTGTTTGGCCTTCTTATATTGACAAAAAATAACAAGTCCAGTATTTGCGCAAATGGCAAATGTCTTGAAATATCAACATCCTTTATCTGCACTGAAGAGACATAAATTGTCGAAATGCGCATATGCAGAAACAAATTCACAATAACTTCGGTATTTTATTATTCAACTTTGTTTATTTGTTTTGATTGAATATTTAGAATCAAAATCGACTTTTTATTTGAAATGCCGAAGTGAACAATTTCTGCGCTCAATACGCAAGAGAGCGAAACAGTTTTGGTCGAAATAACCAGAATTGTGGTGTAGAAAGGAATATATTTCGAAATGAATAAATGTAGAATAAGGGTTGTTTTATTTACGGAAATTATCACAAATCCGATTGGATGAACGTAAGAACTAGTAATTTTTTGTCGAGGTTTATAAACTAACATAATTAATATTATCTGATATGTCACAAATAACATGGCTTCACTTATCTAAGGCTATTGAATAGCAGTTTCTAGAGTAAAGACATAAGCAGATATCTTTTTCTCAGATCAAAAAGGTACTGCTCATTGAGAGGATATATTTTAATATTTCAGTGATTCACAGCTATTTAAAATAAACGAGAATGGAGAAATTTCGATTAAAAGTGTGGTCAATGGTGATAAAAGTTTATATCAGATTTATGTCATAGCCTCTGACTGTGGAATACCAAAGCAGACTTCCTTTGTTCAGGTTTTGGTAAGTAATGTGTATTTATGATTAAAATGTTAATATGTTTGAGACATCGCACGGTGCACTATAGAAAGTAACTAGACATCAGTGAGATGGTATCTCTGTGGGCCCCGCTCCAAGTGTGACCTAGAGGTCAATGTCAAGCGACATCAACTATTGTACTTGACATGTCGCCTTAAAGCAATCTATCCACATGCCAAATATCAAAGCCTATCTCAAAAGAGAAAAAAATTATAGCCCGGACACAACTTTGTCATTGAAAAAGCAGGAATGTGACCCTGAGGTCAAAGGTCAAGGGTCACCAATCAAGGTACGCGACACGTCGCCTCGTGGAGATCTAGCCACATGCCAAATATCAAAAGCCTACCTCAAAGGAGAAAAAAGTTATAGACCGAACACGAATATGTCATTGAAAAAGCAGGAATGTGACCCTGAGGTCAAAGGTCAAGGGTCACCAACCAAGGTCCTCGAGGAAATCTAGCCACATGCCAAATATCAAAAGCCTACCTCAAACGAGAAAAAGGTTAAAGACCGGACACAAATTTGTCATTGAAAAAGCAGGAATGTGACCCTGAGGTCAAAGGTCAAGGTCAAGGGTCACCAACCAAGGTACGCAACACGTCGCCTCTAGGAGATCTAGCCACATGCCAAATATCAAAAGCCTACCTCAAACGAGAAAAAAGTTATAGACCGGACACGAATGTTTCGGACGGACGGACAGACGGACGGACGGACAGACACAAAGTGGCGGGGCCTTTATTATTAACTTGTTCATCAAAGGGATTGAAGTAAATCCCTTCTTATTTAATATAGAAATCGCATTTAAGAAACGGGTTTAATTTGTTTCATTTTTACAGGAGTTATATGTTTTGTAATGAACTAATTAATTACGCAAGTTTTTTTGAAGCAGTATATGTGATAAGGTAAATCTCCTACAGTGCGGGGTCCGTAAAAAGATTTCTTGTTCGAGAGACAAATGTCCCCTTAATGTTTCAGTTATTATGTACTTGTTCTTGAAATAATTTATCATGTTATTTTTATGTTTGGTTACGACCATAAGAAAAGTGGATCTAGTGTTGTTCGATATTTAGCAATGAATTCCGCTCAAACCATTGCTTGTACAAGCTAGAACTCTTGGGTATGAGCAAATCACATTGATGAAAGCCTCATGATGACTTAACGATGAAGAACATCAATAAAGGCGTTGTTTCATCTCTTGGTTCTATCTTGTTGTGACTTTGTCTTATGTACATTTACTCCATATTCTATCATGGTTCATGAATTATTCTCATAATTTTTCTATTCTTCATATCACTTTTACTCTCGTGTGGTGCATTTATCGTTATAAAGTCCAATTTACGTTTACATGATACTGATTCGTTCCATGCAATGCATTTCCAAATTATTTCTTTTCGACTTCTCCTGTTATCGATATTTGTCATCATAAGGACTTAATCTGATAATCAATCTTCTGATGACAAATAAACCGAATTCTAATATCCGTTTGTTCTTAATACAGCACCCAATACTTAGGTTACATTTTAACCTTAAATTGATTTGGGTATTGCCCAATAGCAGCACCACAATGGAAGTTCAAAATGTAACATTGCCAATGATATTATTTTTATGTGTTATAGAATTATACATTATGGAATTATACATGAATTTCCAAAACTTTTGTTTTTGTAGATAACTAGAGTCAATATAATTGGAACAAAGATAGAGATTGGTACACCACTTCTCAAAGACAAAATAGAGAAGAAAAAGACTGTGTTTGAAAGGTTTGTATTTGTTATCCCGAATTACTATTAGTTAATTCATTTGATATTATATTTGAAAGTCATGAAATTGGTTTAAAATTAAAATTTTAAAGGAATAATTGCATTAAATTCAATGGTTACTTTTACTTTTGTTTCTTGATGAACACAGGGATATGATACTCGAAATTGACACTCTGAAGTTCAGTTAAGGTCATCCCGAGTTTGTACACAGTATTAAATAAAGATCTAGCATCTTGCGATTAATTTGTTAACATCAAACTAGATGAAGGATTGAGTAATCTCATCATTAGACTGAAACTATCTTTGAGTAGTCTCCCCTTAACTAACGGACTTGTTCTTACCTTCAACGTTTGCTTTGGACATATCATTTCTAAAATGAAAGTTGCTGCATACTGTCTCATAACTTATGAAGTTAAAGCTTAAATATTCAAGTGATTCTCAGAATTGTATCTGATTTGGAGATCGAGACTTTGATATCGATATCCTGTGCTTTCGTCTTCTTTTCAAACAAAAACCAAGATGTAAACGAGCTCATTTATCGGGGGAATAACTTCATTGGCTATGTGTAACTCCACAATAAAGTCCCATGGTCTAAACTTTGCACGATGAAATAAAATTCTAAAACATGTACTGACACTTCCTGTAATTATTTTTTTCAACAATCATCAATGTAATAACATGAAGAAAAAATGTAAGACATACTACTTGTAAAACTTGCTAAGATCAGCGTTCGTGTATGAATTTTGTTAATACGTCATTGTGAATGTCTTTTATTCTCAGTAAAATGAGTAACATTTTGAAAACAAAGATTGCTATAGATGAAGTTAAAAACGTAAACATCAGTTACCCTGGACAGTTTACAAGGTATGTAAAGTATTTCATTTAGGATTGATCTACAATGATATGCATGTACTCATGAAGGATGTAATCTCATTAATATACTCATGACAGACTTGATCTTCAATGGTATACTCACTATAGATTGAATCTACAATTATATACTCACTAAAGATTTGATCGAAAATGCTATACTCACTAAATAAGTGATCTACATTGATATACTAACTAGATAACAACTGATTTACAATAATATTCTCATTTACTATTTGATCTACTATGATATTCTTACTAGAAATTTGATCTTCAATTATTTACTCCCTACAGATTTTATCTTCAATGATATTTTCACTGGAGATTTTATCTACAAAGATATACTCACTATAGATTTGATCTTCAATTATAAACTCACTAAATATTTGATCTACACTTACATATTCATTAGAAATTTGATCTACAATGATATCCTCACTAAATAATTGTCTTACAGTGACATGCTCACAAAGACTTTATCTTCAATGAAATACTCACGAACAATTTGATCTATAATAATATACTGTACAATATACTCTATACATGTTTATGTATGACGAACGGTGAATGTGTAAGTAGCAAACAAAATGAAATTGAAGCATAATGAGTAAATATACATGAAAATTTCCAATATAATACATTACAATAAAGAAGGAGTCCTGCAAATTGTTGCCAATTCCCTTTTCCTTTTGTGTGACAATTAATTGTTTGTCAACACATACTTACATTTCGATAGATGTTCTATACTATTTATTTGAAAACATTTAAATATGCAAGTTTCATAATATTTTTATTTAATACGATAAACTGTAATTTTTAAGCAAAAACAATATAGTTCAATATAGTAAATAAATACCATAAATGCTGAAGTGTGATGAGATCCACACTCATAGTAATTTTGAGTATTAATGATGAACAAACTGTATCGCTGCATTTGCAGTTTAACTCTCAACATTTAGGGGATCAAACAAAACATATGTTTATAATGTGATGGAGAACAAATCACTTTCAAGTATTTATTTTATACTCTTTTTGTCGTTCATATACGAAATATTGAGAAGGTTGTTAATGAATGCTTTATGACAAAATTTTCGAAATGTCAATATTGATATTGTTGTAGATCCCGGATTTTGTTATCAGGACAATATCGTAACGGCACACATATTCCAACTGATCACTTACAAAGGTAAGAGACTTGCAACAATGGTTAATAACTATGAAATAGAAAGGAAATGGGGTAAATGTCAAGGAAACAACATCCCATATCAAGTTAAAACGACCCAAAACAAAGCATCTAGGGGTCACCGTACGGTCTTCAACACAGTGAGGAACCTCACACCATATAGCAAGCCCTAAATGGTCCAAAAAGGTACAAAAGTGAATAAATCAATGGAAACAAACCACATTCAAAAACCCAAAAATCAAGAAACTAAAATTTTATAAGAAGACAAGAACAAGCCAATGACCAACATATTCCTGACTTGGGACAGGCGCAAAAATTGCACTGGGGTTAAACTCGTTTTCTTGGATTCAAACCCTCCCCTATGTGTGGTGAATGGCTAAAAAATAAATACACAAAAAGGCTCACAGTAAAAATCAAACTAGAAAAAAGTCCAACTTATCAAGACGAGTACCCTTACAATGAAGTACATAAAACATGAAGACAATATACACAGGTACTGTCCGGACAAATGCTCGCAGTTACTGACAGCTAGCTAAGGACATAATTTCAGTTGACTATGATATCAAGCCTTCTTACATATGACACTTCAATTGAAATACTTCTAAATAGATTTGGCATAATAACATCATGAATTATGAAAGAAGAACATGATATTGTGCAATGCCAAATACTGCCAATATGAAAAATTGATTAAATTTAGTTATGGTGTAAAGCAATTTAACTGTGTGTATTAGGAGATGATCTATATTTTTGCCAACAAAAACCAGAAGTAAAGATTTAACAACAATGCTGTATTTATATCCTTTATGAATAAGTATGTTCAACGCATTTATAAGTTTGGAAGGACAATTTTTGAATTTATGCGCTTTGTAAGTGATATTGCCATAGAAGTTTGGATGTGAAATGCCTGATGTATAAGAGCCCTGCATATAAATAAGTCAATGTATCCATAATAAAATTTAGAGAATGTTTTTATCAATTCATGATATCTAAACCATTGATGCAGAAGTTTTTCAGTGAGACAAAGATTTCGGTCGTTGAAGTCAGAAACATCACTACTTACTCGTGCATATCGAACAAGTTGTAAAATGTAGACCCCGTAAGAAGGGGCTAACGGAACATCGCCGTCGAAATGGGGAAAATTGGCTATAGGGAAGGAGAAATCATCCTTTTTATCAAAAAATTTACTGTTTAATTTTCCTTGATTTATTGATATATCAAGATCAAGAAAAGGAGTATAATCACTGTTGCTATTGGATTTATTTAAAGTAAGTTCTGCAGGATAAATTTCATCTGTAAATTTAGAAAATTCAAGATTATTTAAAGCCAAAATATCGTCCAAATATCTATATGTATTGTTAAATTTATCCACCAAATGCTGTTTAGAAGGGTCTTTTTGAATGTTTGCCATGAATTGTGACTCGTAGCAATAAAGAAATAAATCTGCTATGAGAGGTGCACAGTTGGTATCCATACAATACCTATTTTTTGCCGATTGTATCACCGAAACGAACAAAAATATTATCAAGAAGATAATTTAATGCTTTTATCATATCCTGACAAGTCAAGTTGGTATATTTGTCATGTTTGTCTTCACTGAAAAACGATTTAAATGTATTGCAACAAATGTACGTACATGTACATCCTGATTTTTTGAAGGACCATTTGATCAAATACGAAAATTTCTCTTTGATGTGTGTATGCGGTAATTTAGTATAAAGGTTAGAAAAATCATAGCTATCGACGGAGGTGTATGCTTCATTAACAGATCGAAGTCTTTCCAAAACTTCTAACATTTATATTAATATCTTAAGAAAATTATGGATGCATATCCATCAGCATAAATAATATCATAACAAAACACATAGAACTACTACTCGTAGGGATGAAAGTAACAAATGATGACAGCACAATGTGTCTCCAAAGAATGAAACAGATGAAAAACAAACAAAAACTCTTGCATATGTCTGACCAATTCTTTAAAATGAAAACATTTAAAATCACAAAACAAAACTGGAAATACTGTGAGTAGAGCTCAATAATATATACCCCTGCTTCCCCTTTGATTCCAGAAATAAAAAAAAATAAAATCAATTTTTAAAATAATTGGTGGACAAAGGTAATGTACTGAGCATTCTGTGACAGTTTCAATGAATTTCATCTAGTGGTCCAGGAGGAGTTGTCGCTACAAACTGTGTACCCTATGGCAGACGGACGGACAAGCGGACACCGTGATCACTAAATACCGTCCGGCTTAAGCGTGGGCTGTAATAATCTATGGTCTATGCAGAGTTAAATTTTATTGGATCAAAAGTAACGCTAATTTCTTTACTGTCTCAAAAACTGCTGTCTCAAAAACTTATACATCAAGGGTATATTCAGTCACTGTTGCAATTGTCACTTCAGAAGTGTTACGGTCGTCACCACGATTTGACAGACCATTACAATGTTTCTGTTTCACAAATGAGAACAGATATCTTTGGGTAGATCCAGAGTTTGTTACCGGACTGACTTACACCGACTGTGACAAAATTGGACTTTTCGCTGGCAGTGTGACGGGTGCCACGCGTGGAGCAGATCATGCTTACCCTTCTGGAACACCTAATGATAATCTCGGTTTTTAGTGAGAGTTCACACTGTCAGTGCTTTTGTTTTCTGTGTTGTCTTGTATATCATTGTGTTATTTTTTAGTTTTGTCTCCGTCGATTTTATTTGTTGCACAGATTTGTCCTTGGTAGTGTCTGAATTGAAAAAGATATGTAAAAATGATTTTCAAAGTTTCACCTTGGTGCTGTTTTTAGGGTTAGAGAAGTAACATGATACATGGATTTTAATTGGTTTTGTCTACGGGTTAGAAAATGACAATAACCAATCAGCAACCCAACAGATATTTCAACATCATATTTTAACTGGCTGTGTGACGGGTGCCCTGCGTGGAGCAGATCATGCTTACCCTTCTGGAGCACCTGATGATACCTCAGTTTTTATAGGGGTTCACACTGCTAGTGCTTTAGTTTTGTGGCGTTTTTGTTCAGTTTTGTTTGTTTGTTATGTCTTGCTGTCTCGGTTCGTGTTGCTGTGGGTTGCCGTGATTTTGGATTTATGATTTTAGAGTTTCCCCTTTCCTCGTTCTAGCCTTGGTGTTCGTTCGCCGATGTATCTTCAAACAGGTCAGTGTTTTGAATAATACAATGATGGAAATGTTTTTGTTTTAAAGAATTTCTTCATTCTGTATTAAAGTTTACTACATCAGAAAAAAGGACTAGTGACGTCCCTCAATAGACGGACAGTCCAAAACTCAAGGTAATTGACAAAGTCGCATTGATTAAGTATGTCTAAATTACAGCGCAATATTTAATAAAAAAAAATATGGTATGGGTAATATTCCTTTTTGTCTAATTTATTGAAATATTTTATTATCATTTTTTTTAATTTGTAGAATGGTGTTGAATCATATCCTTGAAATCCAATCTTTGTTTGAGAATCAGAGAGTGCAGTATGTCAATTTAGAACAAGATGGAATGAGTGCAGCCGAGATAGCTTTGATAGCAATTGGAGGAATTATATTTGTTGGATCCATTTTGCTCATAGTTGTATTAAGAAGGCAGTGGAAGAGGTAAATTTTGACTTTCTGTAAAAATTGCATCTCTTTTTGTATGTTGAAGACAAATATATAATCCATTTTCAATTATTTATATTTCTGTGTAGATTTTTACGATATTTTTGTTTCTTTAGTAATCCGAAATATCTATAAATGGTGCTATCAATAATGCAAATAATTTTAAATAAACACTCCTTAGATTTTCAAAACTTTCCCAGTGTCTTTTTTATTCAAAATTATACTGTTTGCTTGTAAGAAAGTGCATACAGCATTCATTATTTCTTGCTCCAGAAAAAAAAACAGTTCGTATGATTATCATTATTAAGTACAGTAATTCATTTACTGTGTCATGGATCGAAATACAACGTTCAAAATCTGTTAATCATCTTTTCTAGACATGGTGAAATATTGAATAACATAAGCGAAAACAATTTACTAAGTATGCAAAAGATACAAATACTTTGTTCAAACTATATTACTATTAAGATATGCAAAATTATTAACCTCTTCAATACAAAGAAAACAATGACTATACTATTCTTGATATTTAAGGGTTAGATTATCCCTTTCATAGCAAATGCAATAATATTGAAAGATGTCGTATACTGTAAAATATTCATTCGGTTCTCGCAATGAAACGAAACTCCATCAATATTTTTTCACAGAAATAATTCATTAAATCCTTTTTACAGGGCGCTTAAATATGATCGTCTTCATCATAATTTGATACGGAAAAGTTCCCTGTATGAATCGCAGGAAATTAAAGTTAAGCTTGACGATGAAACATCTGATTATGCTGGTTCACTGAATACACAGGAAGTAGAGATAAGTCAGAACAGCAGTAAGACTGCATCATTAGACGCCACGGCATTTTCCAATCCAGTTTACGAGAGTGTGCATGGACCTCAAATGACAATTTCCCCTTCAACAATAGCCGCTACTAATGAAGCTCTCGAAAGTTTACAGGACTTAGCAGATAGACTAAACATAGAGGATAAATCATCTGTAGAAACCGGTTTGAACGACCAGAATGACAATTTTGTGGATCGAACATTTGTTAAAGAATCTGGGGTTCCCAGAATTGAAGCTTCTGTCGAAGATATCAATTTCGTCATTGAAAATGGATACAGCAATTATGAATTCGACTCGACAAATTTTCCATCGCCGGATGAATCGTCGAATTTTATCGCGTTTGAACCAAGTGCAGCTCTCGAAAGAGGATCTGTGAATGACGAAAACTTTGATAATGAAGAAGTAGAAACAATTGAGCCAACTGTTGATTATAATGATAAGCAGGTCCGGTTTTCTTCTGTTGTTCTCGATACTGAGGACGATATATTCAAACCCCTTAAAGAGGAAACTATATCCCCTGATCAGTTTGATTATAACAGTGATATGGACGACAGAGAAAGTATGGGTAGTTCGTTCCCAGACCTTTCAACATTGATTAGGCATAGTGAATCAGATGAGACTGACAGAGCTGACGAGGAAATCAACTCTCCGCAAGATTTTCTGAAGGCTGAAGAAATAGACCACAATCCAACAGATAATGGGACATTCCATTTTGGATTTAGTTCACTAGAACAAAACGAAACAAACGAAACCACGAAGTTCTAACAGAGACTGGTAGACAGATCACTGTTGTGATATTAAGCAATAGGCTTTTTTGTAATTTGTTTTCGTTTGTAAGCTGAAATAAAAAAATAAAGTCAAATGACTTTTGAATATTTTGTTGGTATAATTTCGTCAAATCAGTTTTAAGTATATTGTAAAAAGAAATACACAAAATCATTGAATTCCATCCTTTTAATCAAACAAATTAAAACGATTATAACAGAAGTGGTACAAACTATAGATGCGTTTTTCTGGCAAGAAATGATGTATCATTCAGCAATTGGTGTGTACAAAATGTTTTTGAAATTTAAATGTGACTTATTGTGTTATAGAGCACAACAAAATACAATTTCAATTATTGTTTTGTTTTTTTTTAAAGAAATTTTTGAGAGACTGATCTTCATTGTTTATATTTTGTTATATTGTACATTTATGTGATTTTGTAATTATGTTGATTTCATGTACTGTATTATAAATTAGTTAGTTCACATAATTGTAACTCTTCAGCTATTGGAGGAAATAAAGAATCAATCAATCAAACCAGTTATAAATGATGGTTATAAAAATAATACCGGACAGAATTGTGAAGAGTCGAAATACAAAGAACAAAAAGACACAGCAGGTGAAAAATTGTCAATTGCAATTGTCCTGACTTGGTACGGCATTTCTAAAGAAGCCATTTTATGTTTCGCTGTGAAAACCTCTTGCATTGCGTTAGTGTCCAAAAGTAACTTAACAGCAATTGATATTGAAAGATCGTAGACAGTGAAACGAAATGTTCATCGCAGTACTTTAAATAAAAATGAATCTTGAATCAGAGTTTGGACTGAAATTTCAGTTTTTTCAACAACGGACTGATATCTGTTGAAGAGATTCTTTAATGATCGACTTCATTCTCTGAGATTAGTTTCATATTTCTATATTACATATCGAACACTCCTTATTTTTAGGAATGCCAAATAATTTACTGCTTCCTCTTCCTAATGGAATAGCTTTACTTATAAACCCCAAATTATTTTGTATTATAAAAGGAATATTTATAGATTCTGTAAAGAAAACTTCAACTTTAACATTATGATCAACAAATACTTGCCATTCATAACCTGTAAATTTTAAAGACATAAATGGATTGTTGTATTTATCTAATAAGATTAGTCGATCTCTACAAAAATCGTCAGTTGCTGAGTGTTCTGGTGTCAAAACAACTGTAACATAATGTACATGGTAGTGACAATAAAAGTCTGCGAAGTATAGATTGCAGTCAGGCTTAAATAATTGTAATATATCTACGTTCAATCTGATTTCTCCAAAAAAGGACTCAATTGGTGGCTCCTTTGTATGCAAATCTAACCATGTACTAAAGAAAAGTCCATTTATGTTTCCATTAATAATGGAGCATGGATCTCCATTTAAATCTTTTCTATAAGGAAACATTATTCCATGATCTTGTTGAAAAATCCAGTCAAAGTAAGGACGTGGTTTGTTTCTATATAAATACTTTATCGGACGTATTCCTCTGTTTCTCTTACTCCGGTACTCAAGTGAAGATTGGTAAAGTGTTAGATATTCCGTTACTGTATAATCTGCAAATGTCAGTTAGTTAGTTTATTGAACCAAAAGCAATACAGCTTATAGGTATAAAATATATACATAACATAATAGTATAGTTATAATATAATCAACAAATACAGGAGCTGTAGAATTTGCCAGTATTTTGTGTTTTGTTGATTTGCTGTATTATCATATGAATGATTTTTATATAATATTATACTACTATCTATGCCTTTACCACAAACACACACAAACACGCATATACAACAATAATGAAAACTTAAGGAATAATAATATAAGTACAGATTTCAATCACATGGTGTAAAAATTCTATCCGGAACATCATTTACATATTTCATTTACACACATTGTGAGTGAAATAATTAAATCACTTAAAGTACAGAATTTTATGGTTTCACCGTATTCATACATGTATATCAATCAAATGGTTGCTTCAGATTTATAGTGGATTCATATAAAATTCATTAAAATAATGTAAACTGTGGTATGGTATGTATTTTAACTTAAAGATTGCATTAAGCAAATATTACATTTCTGTAACCATAACAGCAATTAAACCATGCAAAAAGTGTGAAAAATAAAGATGAAAATAAGAAAGTTGACTATCGATAACATAATCATAATACTCCTCTTAAAGTTTGGACGGTTTATACTATTTGAAGTAGGTTAAATCATGTTCCGAAACTCGTACATGAAATCTGATATAGTGCAGTTGTGTACTTGTTGTCATAAAACTATTATCATTTTGCATTTCTTAACAAATTATTTAAATAAGGCTTTCATGGTGACTTCAAGATGAAGAACAACAAAAAAAAGCATTATACCTTTGCTTGTTTTACCATATGTTTGTAGAGACTTTGTCTCATGTGCATTTACTTCATATTCTTTTAATTCACCATTTTCGACGTTTACTATGACAATGTGTTGTGCATTTCCTTTGACAAATTGGTGATCTGCCGCCTTGTTTTTTCTTTATAGTTATTTTAGTGCTTGTCTAGTAATATATTTTGAATATGATTGTCTTTTCCCGTATATATTTTAAATAATGTGTTTATGGAATTTCCTTTTTGCAGTTAACAAGTCCTTGCCAATTAAGTTAATTTGGAATTACATGTATTTTTAAATTGCTCCAGCAAGGTTGCATTTCGTCTGGATTCTTGTGATACTAATGTTATTGCCATTTGTAGACTGTGTTCGTATGCTACATTTGTATTTTATTTTATTTTTCTGTGGTATAGTACATTGCTATTATTCTTGACCTGCTATCAGAATGAAACGCTTGAATTTGATGATATAGTTTTGTTTTTACTGGATTCACTGTTAATGCTATGATTTTATGACGGTAGTGTTTTCTTTGTTTTTGGTCTTATCGTCTCTACTGGTTTCTATCTAAGTGATGTCCTCATTGCCCTATTTTAGTTTGATTTTCGGAAACTTCTTCTCTTGTTTGTTTGTACGGTATTTGATATTCGGTATATGGTGGTCTGCTTCATCTTTGTTTTATAATTTTGCCTTCTGTCTTCATACAACATTTACCGAACAAATACTGTGTGAGGAAAGGAATTTTGACCAATACTGATATTTCAATATATTGAATGAATGGCTATAATGGTCATTTGAACTTACATGCCTGAAACCTAATGAGGTTACTAAATCTCACATGGCCAAACACAATGTAATTTGAATGGTTCTCAGCTGCAAACGTGGCCGTTACCACACAGACCAAGTAGAATCGACTTGGTAAAAGACTAAATGGCAAAATAAAATCTCTATCCTGTCCACTGTTGAAAAATAAAGATATTTCACTGTTGTCTCTCTGGAGAAATACTATTTTTGCATTACGTTTTTCTGGTGTCGTTATTAAAGATATTCCATAATAAGATGGTGGCTTGTGCAACAATCCAATGCTGACGGATTTGAACTGCAAGATAAATAATATCATCATTTTTATAGTAGAGAGAAATGTATTTAACATTGAGTGCAAGGGCGAGTTTAAAGCCGAAATATTGAATGCAATCAAATATTTATCCTTGTGAATTAGTCATAGAGGGTTTTTAGTTTGCCCGTCAAACTTATTGTACAGTCGTTGTAAACAATTTTTACTTGAAGAACATATGTACATACATGTATATCATTTCTCTATGTTCTTAAAAAATATCGATTGTTGAACTTTGCCACATTGGCTTGATTTAAAATGTATCCCGAAGAGGCACCATTTATATATCTCAAGGACACAAATATCCTTATTAAGATACCAAACTTCTTTATGATCAAGTATATGGCATTTTGTAATTCACCTTATTTTCCCCGTGCGAGAGATGCATTCTCTCTATACACTTCATTTAAGCTGTACTTGTTCTTTTAGAGAATTTTTCATATGGATGCTCTATCATATTTTCAAATTTGACATTTTAATTTTGTATTTTACTAATTTTATTTTGACCAACTGTTTAAAGTGCCCACATCTCATGATTTTATCATGCCAAGTTTTCTTGCAATTGATCTAATGAGTGGTCTGTGATTGATAATACGATGTGATTGTTTTCTTGTAGTCTTCTTTATTTAGTAACAACGCTGACTGCGATAGCCAGTTTTTATATGTTTGCTGATGATCTCATGAACAAAAGGAAAGATACATGGATGCAGCGTTGGCCGCCATCCACCAATGGAGTCCGCTTAAACCGGTGCTAGGGGCCTTCTACAAGAAGCAAGAGATGCTTACTCTACCGGTACACCTGATATCACCAATGCTTTTTTATTGGGTCCGTGTTGTTCATCTTTGTATGTGTGTGTGTGTGTGTCTTCATTTTTTCTTTTCTGTGACGTACTCATGCTATGTCTTTGTTTTTTCGATAATGCAATTGTCCTTGCATGGTTCGTTTTAGATTGACGGTCTGGGTCTTACTTACTTTACTATGAGGTTTGATGAAGAACAACAATAAAATCGTTGCTTGGTTCTAGAGACTTGCTTGGTTCTATTTTGCATTTGTAGAGACTTTTGTATCAAGAGCATTTACTCCATATCTTTTCATTGTTAATTAAAGCCTTATCAAAATTCGGAATATATGCTTTGTATAAATGTTGCAAATCTTACAAATGAAATTGTTGATATTTAGCCAGTTTTATTTCTCTTTTTATACTATTTTGACTTTTTGTAAATACCACTCCTTTGCCCCTTCGGTATTCTACTGTCGTTGCTTAAAAGGCAAGAAGACCAAAATCTCCAGTAACTCTAAATTGAAGACCTTTTTTGACATTACTATTTCAGGACTTCATATGTAATTGAACACGTTTTAACGGACTGTCTGCATGTACACAAGTCACCTTTAATGGGTATTTGCATCCTTAAAGTAAAGTATCTCAATGACTTTGAGACTAAAAGAAGTAGTCCCAGTCCATATCCTCCATTTATCTTACCCCCGCTTGAAAAGTGGGGATTTATAGTGATGGGCTGTCCGTCAGTCTGTTACACCTGCGGATACCCATCTCTTATTTGCTACTCCTCCTGAGCCAGCGAACAGATTTTCATGAAATCTTAACACAGTCTTTGTGACATACTGCAGATGTGCACCTTCTTTTTCAGAATTTGATTTGATTGATATTTGGGGTTATGGACTTGGCCATTACATTACAAGTGGGTACCCATCTCTTATCCGCTACTCCTCCTGCCCAACTGAATAGATTTATGATTTAACACAGTCTTTGTGACATAATGTAGAAGTGCACCTCCTATTTTAGAATTTGATTTTCCTATAACAAAATATGAACTTTGCCATAACATTACATGTGGATACCCATCACTTATCCACTACTCCTCCTGAACCAATGCATAGATTTTCATGAAACTTTAACACAGTCTTTGTGATATAATGTTGTGCACCTCCTCTTTCAGAATTTGATTTGATTGATTTTTATGGTTTCCAATAACAAAACATTGACTTAGCCTTGACATTACAAGTGGGTATCAATCTCTTGTCCACTACTCCACCTGAACCACTGAATAGATTTTCACGAAACTGTAACGGTGTCATTGTTACATAATGTAGTTTCAGAATTTGATTTGATTGAATATCAAATGGGGGAGCGAGGGGTATATATCAGTGAGATCTGCTCACAGTTTTTCTAGCTTTTATCTTATTTTTTTCTGCATAATACAAATCTTGTTGGTTAAATTCATTTCATTAAAGTAAGCGAGAATCGAACCGTCAGTCTAAAAAAGAATAATCCAGAGCAGAGACAGGGGTAACATCGACAATACATGAACAACACGGACCCAAATAAAAAAACCATGGGTGAGATCAGATCCGGTCACACAAGCACAGCACTAAAAAGGAAACAAACACACAAATAAACAACACGGACACAAATAAAAACCCTTGGTGAGTTCAGGTGCACCGGTAGAGTAAGCATTTCCTACTTCTAATACGACGCTCGCCGGGTTGAACATGTCAAATCCGGTAGTAAAGTCGATCCGGTAGAGGAAACAACAATCTTAAGCTTTTAAAGGCAAAGATCTGTTGTCATCTGGGAAACAGATATTCCATAGCGATCCACTAGATCGTGATGACCGTAAAACTTCTGATGTAATGACTTCAAGTTATGGGTTACATTACCCTTGTTTAAGTAGTAAAAATAATTAAACCAGTAATAAAACAAATGTAAATTAACGATAAAAGAACTGACACAGATTTGTGTCGCCTGTATCACAAATTAAAAACAAATACATTACAAATTCCTGTTGTTTTTTCTCAAAAAACAAATGTTCACCAGCTTTTCCGGACTTGTCAGCGTAAATTTTACTTTACTACAGTAATTTATTTACAGTCTAAACTACTATTGAATTCTTCTATCAATGCAATTTTGAATACACCAACGTCACTGTCCAGTCATATACAAAACATATATTCCTTTTGCCATCATTCTGACTTGTTTTCCGTGTTAATGCGTGTCTTTTTGGAGCAATGAGCACTCCCACGCTATCTGAATTCGGAAATCTTCAGATTTTGTGATTGGTCGATTTGAAATGAAGTTCACTGAACTATATTGTAATAGTAATCAATAATTTGATTCGTTTCTGATTTTGACGTTAGTATTCACTGGTGATTTTTTATCGTTCATTTGGACTTATGGTACCTTCAAAGAAAATATTCTTAATTCTGTGTGGCCTGTTCTGTGGTTTAATTTATAAAACTGTTCATATTTGAAATGTACGGAATATTAGTCAATAAACATAGCTAGTTTTTTTTTTGCTTTTGCTAGTGCCGGTACCAAGTTCGGCTGTCCCGAGTTCCTATCGTTGTTAACGTTGCCTATTGTCTTCTGTTTTTGTTTTCCTGTGTAGTTCCTTGGAAGATTATAACAAACAATTGTAATTTTTAGCAATTGTAGATGTTTCCTGCTATCCCATTTTATTTCATTAATCACTTTTGTATTGATGAGGTGATTCAAGCCAAGCTATATTGCTGTAACATGATGTTTGAATGACTCCGTCCATTTTTTTTTTTACCTGGGGTATTGATTTTCGTCCTAAAAACACACAGTTTGATTGGTTGGTGAATTCTACTTGCTGGTGACACATAGGAAATGAGCTTTCCACTGAAACTGCAGAAGGTATAAAATATGATGAAATATGGATAATTAATCGTTTGCATCAGAACTTCAATGCTAATTTTCACAAAGACAAGAGAAAATGATAAAAATGTCATATTTTTCAGAAGTTTTTAGGGACATGCCTTTGTATGTTTGTCTTTCTATTCTATTCAAATGTATATAACTAGAATTGTTTTGCCCACTAAAACTAATGTCTCCCATCCAAAATCAGTCAATAATGTATATATAGTCTGGGTTTTGGGATAATGTAAAATGGTGTCGGTGGGAATATGAAAGTCATGATCACATTTTAGTGACCTTATGTAGCCATTATCTGTTCTAGTGAACGTTAAAGGATAGCTTGCTGTACACCAATGGAAAGCTATTCTCTTACCGCTTCAGACCATTCATTACAATAATTTAAAAAAGGAGGAAAAAGTTTTCCATTACCCCATCAATGTTATTTCAACAAAAATTTTAATCGATGCCTTGTTACAGTGTAACTGAGCATTTGTATCTTTTGTTATAATGTTCCTGGTGCCATCGAAGAACCTAAACAGGTCTGGTTTTGATCTTGATTTTGTAGAAAAAAAAATATTTCAAGTAATTACTTAGTAAAGTATCACCAAAAGCTTTTCTACTATAAACAAATTTATTTCAATTGACGTTAACGGTATATGGACAGCAGCAATGTATTTGGTGTATTTTCATTGATTTGTTGGTTTCATCTGACACTCTTATATCGCATTTTTGTAAATTGGAGTGAAATAAAAATCAGAGAAATTATTTTTATATCACGGCCTGTAGTAGCGGCCAAAAATTAAAAACTAGAAGTTGTAGGTTCGAACCAGGTATGGCGCAACCATAAATTCAATATATATACATATGAGCGATAATGAACATGTTATAGCATATTTATTCTGTTGTCAAACTCTTAGTAAGAAGATCATTGGAGCTTATTCCACCAATCAGCCGAGATTTAGATCATCAAAAAACGTCAACTCATCCTACCTTCCTTTGGGATGACACACAAAAACTACTCAGTTTCTATGCGCACACGGCCCACTTACTGCGGGTCAACCAATATGTACACAATTGATGACTCTGTGTGTTTTCAATTTTGGTTAATTCTACTGGTGAACATTTACAAAGGTCTTTGTATTCGCATCGCCTATTTATTTCATTTCATATCATATCATAGAGTAGAGTAGAGTAGAGTAGATTAGACATTAAATACGGAACTTTGGAGATTTTCCCTTCACTACTCCAGCGAGATCCATCAATTGCAGGCCACCCAGGATTAGGACATTTCCTACCCATCTGTATTCGACAGAGGTTTTCTAATCTTTTGATTCAAGTTGCACTGACGAGATGCAGAACATAAAAATAGGACCTATTTCAAACATTAAAACTGAAACGCAGGTTTGTGTGTCACTCGAATTGGGATGGTCAAATTCCTCAGTGGAAAGATGATTTTCTTAAACTCTAACTAAGTTTGTCTTTGACTTCAGACGCATATAATTGATTTTTCAAGACCGGTTTATATGGAACGCCAAAACTGTCTTATTATATTCACTTTCTATTATATGATGTGCTTTTACCATTATATAATGTGCATTTATCATTATATGATGTGCAGTCACCATTATATGATGTGCAATCAACATTATATGATGTGCATTTACCATTATATGATATGCAATCAACAATATATGATGTGCAATCAACATTATATGATGTGCATTCGTAATTATACGATGTGCATTTTACTTTATATCATGTCCAACCAACATTATATTATGTGAATTTAACGATATATGATGTCTATTCAACATTATATGATGTGCATTCGACATTGACATTATATTATGTGCAACTTACATTATATCATGTGGAAACAATATTATATGATGTGCACTTAACTTTATATGATGTGCAACCGACATTATATGATGTGCAACGACCATTATACGATGTGCATATAACATTATATGATGTGGATTCAACATTTTATGATGTGCATTCAACATTATATGATGTGCAACCATCATTATGTGATGTGCAACCATCATTATATGATGTGTATTTTACATTATATTATGTCCTTTCAACATTATATGATGTTTAAACATTATATGATGTGCTTTCGACATTATATGATGTGCATTTGTCATTATATGTTGTCGATTCAACATTATATGATGTCGGTTTTACATTTTATGATGTACATTAACCATTATATGATGTCGATTCAACATTATATGATGTGGTGTTTTAACACTTCATTATATCCGGTCGTGTTGTCATTATATGATGTGCAGATGAGGTTTAAACATGAGTGTGATTCTTGACGTCACATGACTGATTAGAACGTGATTACTCTCCTAGTTTTTACAGTACTATTTTATCTCTGAAATCTAACTAGAAATTGATTCTGCTTTGAAAAAACTACCGTTTTATCATGAATATTAAAATTAAGTACTGGCATTCATTCGTCTGTCCAGTGAAAACTTTTTTTTTCAAAGAACCATTGGGTACAAAATCTCACAAATAAAATCATGAAAAAAA
>MJUU01037532.1:139516-162827 GCA_002080025.1 Modiolus philippinarum
AAAATAGCCTATCAACCTATCACCAACTCCACAAAGGAATAGTGAAATGCACGCGAACACAATTGTGAGTTACTAGTGAGAAACTCGTTAGTCAAGTGAGCATACTCGTGAGGGTTGTGGGCATTTGTGAATAGCATCATAAATCAAGAAAACCCAATACTGGAGAAGCTCATCAACACATTTGTCGGACCTACATCCATAAGAACAAGCTTAGTCACCACTATTTAACCTCCCTCCAACGACAATCATGCTAATGGAGCACAGGCAGCAGCATCATATTGAAATGAGCACACGAGCACAGCCAAAACCATATTTGTAAGCCACTTGTAAGTCATGTGAGGACCCTCGTAAAAATAAACACAAAATCGTAACTTGAAACTTTGAAACTTGAAACTTGACACTTTTTATTTCACGAAAGGCCCCACATGAGGCATAATAGTACAACATTACACATGTAAAATATGGAACAATCACATATACATATAAGAATTAGTAAATGCAGATGGAAGTAGATAATGCAAATTACTAGTTATTAAATACAGATATATCAATTTTACAAAAATTTGCCAATCCAATAAGTACATATTTATCTTGACTATTCATTATATCAGAAACACTAACAATGTTTCTGTTATTATATTTATGAAGTGGTATAAATTTATATCTTTCAGAGCAGAAAAAAGAACAGTTTAACAAATAGTGAAACTCATAACCTATTTCTTCCTTTTTACATAAATCACAAATTCGTTCAAAGCAAAGCAAGAGAAAGACCGATATAGTTCAGAAAGGTATGAACAAAGCTAAGCTAACCACATCAACTAGGATGAGACAACCTACTAAAAAGGATATAGGTACCCAAACTCCCTTGAAGATACCGTTAGTAGGAGGAGGATATGCAGAGTTGAAAATAATGAAATGGAATGAAGACTCGAGGTTTTGAGAAAGAAACCATGTTCCTACTAAAGCGGGTATCAGCTTATCTTTACCCCAGTGGAGAATCATGTGTGATGTTACAGATACAGTAGACGATTTGATTCAAACAGTGGAAAAATAGAGAACCTGTGGACTTGTTATACCATTTGGGAGAAGATATTTACGTCGTTATCAAAGCACCTTAATCAACAATTTGAGTGAAAAAGTATTTTTTCCAAATGGAGAATGGACATTGTTTCCTACAAAGCCAGGTGTGATCCTTACATCATATGAATGAACCTAACTGAAGAAGATTATATCAGTGTTTAAAGACACAGAACCAGACCTAAATTAAAGGACATAAAATTACCTGCAGACATAGATATAAAGAGGGTGGACATACGTGTGACGGAAAACCAGCACTGGAGACAAAAACTAAAATAGACATTAATGTGAAGACAGAAAATTAGAATGTTACCATGATTTTGTTTAAAAGAAATAAAATATGAAAATGTATCTATAATTCTTAGCGTTCATTATGCCCCAAAAGGATAAAGTGCTTTTCCCCCGATCACCAAATCCCACACCGTCCAAAACCTACCACAAACATCACTACCTTCCCAAACAATCCCCGCCCAAAAAAAATAGCCTATCAACCTATCACCAACTCCACAAAGGAATAGTGAAATGCACGCGAACACAATTGTGAGTTACTAGTGAGAAACTCGTTAGTCAAGTGGGCATACTCGTGAGGGTTGTGGGCATTTGTGAGTGGCATCATAAATCAAGAAAACCCAATACTGAAGAAGCTCATCAACATATTTGTCGGACCTACATCCATAAGAACAAGCTTAGTCCCACTATTTAACCTCCCTCCAACGACCATCATGCTAATGGAGCACAGGCAGCAGCATCATATTGAAATGAGCACACGAGCACAGCCAAAACCATATTTGTAAGCCACTTGTAAGTCATGTGAGGACCCTCGTAAAAATAAACACAAAATCGTAACTTGAAACTTTGAAACTTGAAACTTGACACTTTTTATTTCACGAAAGGCCCCACATGAGGCATAATAGTACAACAGTCATGTAAAATATGGAACAATCACATATACATATAAGAATTAGTATATGCAGATGGAAGTAGATAATGCAAATTACTAGTTATTAAATACAGATATATCAATTTTACAAAATTTTGCCAATCCAATAAGTACATATTTAACTGACTATTCATTATCTCAGAAACACTAACAATGTTTCTGTTATTATATATATGAAGTGGTATAAATTTATATCTTTCAGAGCAGAAAACGTACAGTTTAACAAATAGTGAAACTCATCACCTATTTCTTCCTTTTTACATAAATTACAAATTCGTTCAGATCTATTTATACTAAAAAAAACCTACCAGCCTCAATTGGGAATTTATGACTACCACATCTAAACTTGACATGACTATATAATAAATCTGGTGGAAGAAGACATAAGAAATATTTCTCAAACCCAAATTCAGATTTATAAATTCTATAATTAATATACTTAGGTGAATTAGATATTTGTGTTTTCCACTCTTCAGCAAATTTATTATGAAAAAAACTGTTTTACAATTTTTGACAGATTAATATTAGCTAATACAGTTTGATCATTCCAACATGGATAATAACCACATTCAAGCAAATTATTTCTTATACATGACAACCATTTAGAATGATACACATCACCTGCATCAAGCCTATATAATATATCATACAAAGTGCGAGAAATTTCCTCTATTTTACCATTTATTATTCGTTGCCAAAAACCAACCATTCTGGCTTTTATACATACTGACATAGAAATTCTACCAAGTTCTCCATAAACAATACAATTTGGAGTACAATTTTTTAACTTTCAATATATACTTACAAAATTCTAAACGTAAAGACTCAATAATTTCATTATTTTCATAACCCCAAACTTCTGCACCATATAATAATATAGGTGCTATATATAGAACATTGTTTTCCTAACTTGTTGAACATGTCTAGATTTATTTTGGTAAAAAGAACCCTTTCTCGAGAAAATAGTACCTAAATATTGAAAATCTTCCACTACAGCTATTTGTTCATTATTATAAAAAAGAGTATTCCCACATTGCCTATTGTTAGAGAATATAACAATATTGGTCTTAGCAATATGAGTTTCCATGTTTCACAATATAAATACACAGCATTTAATGCAGACTGCAGTTCAGGAGCAGACTCAGCAAAAAGGACTGTGTCGTCAGTATATAATAACAAATACAATTTGAAATAAACTTCAATATCATCATTATCAAACAATAAATGAGAAATGTAACATACATCAGGAAGGCCAGTATATGAATGTGACAGAAATTCTTTAAGATCATTAACAAAAATTGAAAACAACAGAGGAGAAAGATTTTCTCCCTGTCTTACTCCCACATTAGAATCAAAATATTCTGAAAAATTAGTACCATTTCTTACACATGACTTTGCATTTTCATACAAATTCTGTATTACTTTAAGAATTTTGCCATCAATACCATTGCGTAACAATTTTTGCCGTAGTAACACTCTATTTACAGAGTCAAATGCTTTACGATAGTCTATAAAAGCACAATACAATTTTCTTCATCTAAATAAGTATAAATCAAGGAGACGTTTCAAATTAAAAATGTGATGAACAGTACCATAACCTTTTCTAAATCCAGCTTCTTCTTCACACAACAAGCCTTAACATTCAAGATAATTTGAACAATCTGTTGTTTAGAATACAAGTAAATTACTTGCCAAAACAACCCAAAATTGTTATACCTCTATAATTATCTGTATTTGCAGGATCT
Source organism: Modiolus philippinarum (assembly GCA_002080025.1). NCBI lineage: Eukaryota > Metazoa > Mollusca > Bivalvia > Mytilida > Modiolidae > Modiolus > Modiolus philippinarum. The sequence goes on from MJUU01037532.1 coordinate 143,279, forward strand.
CCCTTATTTTATATATAGGACAAATATAACCTTTGGACCAGCTATTTGGTACAATACAATATTAAATATACGAACATATACAGTAAGAAGTTTATCAGCAGTATACTTCAAAAATTAATTAACTATCGTAAATAGCATTCGTAAATCAAGAGTTATCTCCCCTTTCGGACGCGGACATTATATAAGACACCTAGCAACTAAAAATTTGCCTAGCAACTCAAAAAGCGTGGAATAAATACTAGCAAGAATTATCTCCCTTCCCTTCGAAAAACAAAGTGGCTGCTATGAACGCGGAAGTAATAGAAGACACTCACATACGAAATGAACAAAAACTGCGGGAACTTATCTCCCTTTACTAAACGAGGACCTGAGAGAAGACAACTTCAGAAATACCATAAAATGACAACTGCCGAACGACCTAGTCTGATTAGGGAAATACGCGCTTTCCCGTCTCCGAATGGGGATATACCCACTTTCTATCACTCATGTGGTATACAAGATCACTATGGTGTTACATGTTGATTCATCACATCATTTCCTATTAAAAAGGCAGCTTATAGGAGAAATACGTCCACTTCTCATGCGTGCTGTGATAAGGTCCAAAAGGGCCTTGTGGTTCAGGTGTTCTTCTATGACATCATAACCGTTCAAATGGCCGAACCGGTCTTCAATTAGGACTACTTGCGTTGCGCATGTGCAGTATAAACACTTCTCGTTCCGGTCACATAGCTTCCGCTTCCGGCAACTTGACATCCGGTGACGTCACTTCCGGTGATCTACCACCATAAAAGATAATGTGTTCGTGTTTATATACTACTTATGCATTTCTTATACGGTCCAATGTAATACTTAGTTTCGCTCTTGGTGGCCATGTTGGAAAATGGGTCGACACAAAATTAACAATATTGGTCAGCGTCTCACAAGAATCGTAGTAGGAGAAGGACGAGACGCTTATTATTTGACGTGGACGAAGTGGACCAGGCGGAAGTGACGTCACCGGAAGTCACGTGACCGGAAGTGTGACGTCACCGGAGGTGAAATCTCCGGAAACGACGTCAACCGGAAGTAAGACGTCAACGGAAGTGACGATGTCCAAAGTATAACTTTTAGCTTTTTACTGCGTAAAAAAGGGGGAAGGTCGCTCGTCCATTCTCCAACTACTATTTTTAACCTCGATTTCCGGAGTTATCGTTCGTTTCCCGTACAAAGTATATATCAATCATTGGTAACTTTGAGCTCCTAAAGCGATTCGTGAAGGTTTCAAGTCTCTATCTCTTACCGTTTGGGAGATAGGGGTACCCGAAAATTCGGGAATGGCCCAAAATACAATTTTTTCTTAGTTAAGTACTATAGACGTGTTATATATGTTTTCAGGGTAGCTTTGACCATTTAAATCGAATGGTAACATTAATTAAGCTCTATATCTAATAGTAAGGGTGCTACGAGGGCTCCAACATTTCGACAAGGCCCAAATTTCAATATTTCCTGAGTCAAGTACTAAAGACATGATATATGTGTTTTTGGGGTAACTTTGTTAATCTAAATCTAATAGTGACATTCATTAAGTCCTAACACTTATAGTTTTGATGCTGAGAGGGGTCCAAAGTTTTGACAAGGGGGTCATTTCGTGAATTTTAACAAAGGGGCACTCTGCGTTTATCCAGGCTTGTGACTGGCTATCTTAAAGGATAGGCCGCATTACCCACACCCCTTTCTTCTGTGACTTTACATTGAGTCGTTGCTGTTTTCGATTGGTGGTGGTACGAACATGTCCAATACGTCATCTAACAGATATTTTCTTTTCTTCACTGCATATTGCCAAGATTCCTTGGTGTCGTAGTCTTTATCATCTCTTAAACGTTTGGCTGTATCTCTGATCTTTTTGTGAATTGGATCTTTGTTGAAATCCTGCATCCAGAACACCGTTTCCAGGTATCAATTTCTCATATGGTCTCTAAATAGTTTATTCATGTCTTCATATGCGGCTAAACGAGCCTTTTCGGAGCCGTGTCCTTCTTCCGTCAACTCTTCTACTCTCTTGGCGTATTCTGGTTCGAGTTTGTCAAATGTTTGATTCACGATCAGTTTCCATGGAGACTCTTGGTCTTCTTCATTGTCACTGCTTTCGTCGGTGGACTCTTCTGATGTATTAAAGTCATTACTTTCCTCGTTGCTATATGCAGAGTCGTGATCGCTTTCTTCTGATACGTTGGACTCTGTCTCCGATTCATTTCGGGAAGTATCTTCCATGTCGTGTCGTGACTCTTGTGGCGTACGAGATTGAAGCAACGATTGGTCGTGTATTCACAAAGGTCGCAGTGATACATTATAGACGCCTTCCTCTCTCTGGATTCGAAAAACGAATGACGATATATTACAGAACAAAGCTTTAAATACGGTCAGATTGGGAATGTCGCTGCTCGCGTGCTCGTTTCACTGCTCGTGTGCTCATTTCGCTGCTCGTGCTGCTCGCGTGCTCATCTCGGGAATATTGCTGCTGCTGCTGCTGTGCGGTGGGAAAAGCTACATATTCGATGTTAAAGGATATGCTCGCGTGCTCATTTGGCTGCTCGTGCTGCTCGCGTGCTCACCTCGGGAATATTGCTGTGCAGTGGGAAGAGCGATAAATTCGATGTTTAAGGGTATGTTCACTTGCTAATTCCGCTGCTCGTTTTCACTGCTCGCGTGCTCATTTCGCTGCTCGTGCTGCTCGCGTGCTCATCTCGGGAATATTGCTGCTGATGCTGCTGCTGCAGTCGCTGTGCGGTGGGAAGAGCGACAAATTCGTTGTTTAAGAGTATGTTCACGCTGCGCGTTTTCACTGCTCGCGTGCTCATTTCGCTGCTCGTGCTGCTCGCGTGCTCATCTCGGGAATTTGAAAGGAGGATTGGGCCTTAAAGGGAGAGTAGGAAGAAAGAAAAGACAAAACAACATTTTTTTAATCTTTTTTTTATTATTATTTTAGTCCCGGTCCCAGTCCCCGTTCCCTAACCCATGACTGCTTCATTACGGGGAAAATAAAACATGTAAATAAGTGTATCATTTATTGTATAATTGAATGAAAAGTATATACATACGGGAAACAATAAAAGAAATGCACCCAAAAAAGTCAATAATAGACAGAAAGGGGTAAAACAATAAAAACATATAACAATAAAAAGACACAATTTTTGGGGTAACGTTAGGACAAAGCAAAGGGAAATAACAGAGATCGTAATAGAAAAACAAAAATTAATATAAGAAAGATAACAGGAAACACCTAAAATGGCCGTAAACCACAATCACACGCCACAATCCTCCAGGGAACCGCACGAGAAAAACAATAAAATGACAAAAGACAAACATGGACAACGATAGGAACTCGGGATAGCCGGACTTGGTACCGGCACTAGCAAGAGCTAGCGGTAGGGTTAAACCGGTTTATGGGTACCCAAACCTCCCCTTTCTCTATCCCGTTTCCCTATAGTATAATAAAACATACAAATAAAACCCAATACAGGTAGACTACTAACTCCAAGACCACAATCTTGAGAAGGAAAGAAAAAGACAAAACGTAATTTAGAAAGATGGGTCGAGGAGTGCTCGCAAAAGACGAAGCAAAAAAAACAGGATAAACAATTGAAAGAGGTTGGGGTTAGAATACTTAACCCGGTTGCCCTACCCCAATCGTCACACCACTCTCACACCATTTCGCTACGCTCACGGTGCTCTACGTTCTTGACGCTTGGAAGACTGGTCTGAAAGTATAAGTCACGGTTGATTGCACGGATGATGGAAAAATGAAATTAACATAGGCCTTATTGGGCCAAAGAGACGAGATTCACTACTGGCACCATTCATGCCAAGTTTGGTTTGAATCCATCCAGTGGTTCTCAAGATGATCTGTGAAGAAATTGTTTACCACGGGCACTTGACAGACACCGGCGGACGGACGAGAGATGCAAAGTGATGACAAAAGCTCGCCAATTTCTTCGGGTGGGTCCAAAAAGGGGGCCTGTTTTACTAATGTGCGCAGGTTATGTTAATTGTAACATATTTTATTTTGAAGAGGGGGTGTAAGCAGACTTGAAAAAGTGGTTGGGTGCGTAAGTGGAAGGGGGTCGCACTGGGGCTATTTCAGTCCATGGCCGAAGTGCGCTTTCGAGTGACTGAGAGAAGAAGAGACCCTTTATGAAAAATTATATGGTTATTGTCTTAGATTATATGCACCATGTCGAGCTTTTCTCATTCAAAAGGTTCGGTTTTCCAATATTATTTTCGGTAATTTATAACTTTACTTTCAACTGGTAATTGAAACTCGATGGCCAAGCTGGAAAAGTTATCATTAAATTAAGAGATGCCGTGTCTATGGCGATTGTCTTTCACGCGAATTTGATATTGTCTTATCAAAACACCCATGAAAGTATCGATAATATGTTTCTTTGATGCTTAAACTGAGTGTAAAGCTCGGCATGTGAGAAGTAGATTAACTAGCCAAGGATAAGAGTGTTAAGCCTAAGAAGTTCTTTAAAACCAAAGAAAGCAATTATGGCCAAAAAAACAGCAACAAACAAAGACTGAGAAAAGAAATCCATTGAGCCAAAGGCAAAGAAACCAACCTCCAAAAAACCAGCAGCTAAGAAACCTACAACAAAGCCGGAGGTGAGGCTAGATTTCATAATAAGACAAAAAGAAGAGCTGTCGCCGAATGGCAGCCAGATATACCCCCGCTAATTGAACCCTGAATCAATATGGTAAGTGCAAATTTAGGTGGGTTTGGACACAGTAGAAGTGTGGATACAATATGAGTATGGACATAATGATATAATCCTCCATAAATAACTTTTCTGTCAAAATCAGACAAAAATAAAATCCACCCTTTTTTGGCTCTGACATTTTTTTTTAGAAAATCATAAGCTTTACAGAAATTTCTCTCCAACACTTTGAATAAACTTTTCACAAGGATTACAATGAAAAACATGTTTTTCTTCAATACCTTTATTTCAAAATATCTACCAGGAACCCTTTGAATTATTCATTTTGAAAATTTTCTAAATCCAAAAAATCATTGCAGAAAGAATCAATGAAAATCTAAAAATTGAATTATCTCCCCTTCCTGGTTTTGGACAATAATTATATTCCTTAATGCACACCTTCATATAGTGTCCTTCCTTTGTGTAAAGTTTCATTGAAATCCTTCAAGTGGTTTATGAGGAGTTGCGCTTACGAGGTTATCTGTGCGGATGGAACCAATGAAAAGTCAAAGTTGAATTATCTCCCCTTCCTGGCTTCGGACAATAATTATATTCCTTTATGCAGATCTACATATAGTTTCCTTCCTTTGTGTAAAGTTTCATTAAAATCCTTCCAGTGGTTCAAGAGGAGTTGCGCTTACGAAGTCATCTGTGCTGATGGGATCATTGAAAAGTCAAAGTTGAATTATGTCCCCTTCCTGACTTCGGACAATAATTTTATTCCTTTATGCACATCTCTATACAGTGTCCTTCCTTTGTGTAAAGTTTCATTAAAATCCTTCCAGTGGTTCAAGAGGAGTTGCGCTTACGAAGTCATCTGTGCTGATGGGATCATTGAAAAGTCAAAGTTGAATTATGTCCCCTTCCTGGCTTTGGACATTAATCATATTCCTTCATGCACATGTCCATATAGTGTCCTTCCTTTGTGTAAAGTTTCATCAATATCCTTCATGTGGTTTAAGAGGAGTTGCGCTTACAAGAAGTGTGGACAGACGGACAGACGGACAGACAGACAGACGGACGGACAGACAGACAGGATGATTCCTATATACCCCCTAAACTTCGTTTGCGGGGGATATAACTACAACACAAAAGAAAATCAAGAAACACGAAGAAGAAGTGAAATAAAGAGCTTATCTCTTACATTGGCAAGCAAAAGCCTTTTAAGGGCTACCAAACGTTTCGAAAAGATATTTAGTTGTATCAGCAATTTTAAAAGTCAAAAATAGCTTTCCGGGAGTAAAGTGTATTTTCTCTTTCTTACTTATTTCCTTTATGTCCCTTTTCTGTATTTATTTATTTATTTATGAATAATTTATTTATTTATTATTATTTTTTTGGCTTATTTATTTTGCAATCAGTCCTCCATATTAAAACACTATAGGCCAAGTGCGAATCGATGAGATCATTATTATAGTCTAATCAATAGATGCGATGCCGATAAAGAAATTATTACTGTAATAAAATCAATAATGTCTATTACAGTAAAAATGATTTTTTTTTTCAACAATCCCATATATTGCTGGACTATATGATAATGATCTCGTTGATTCGCACTTGGCCGATAGTGTTAAAATGTCATTCTTTGTTGAGTCCCGTTCTAGAATTTTACAAACACTATTGAAAAGAACCCTTTCCCGGTTCTCGACCTTGATTTTAAGCGATTTCCGACACCAGTTCCTGTTTTCCCATGGATTTTTATTTTCGACGATCCCAGCTTCCCCGCTCACTTACAAATCAAATCTGCATGCTTCCCGCTCACTTCAAAGCCGACCCGGAAACCGCACCGAGACACATAATAGTTCCCCTTGTAAATACGGCGAGCTTTTAATTGGGTAATATCACAGACTCTGGGCTTCTTTTAAATATTGGACTCTGGGCTCCAAAACTAGGGATCAAACACAAGAACTGCGGGCTCCAACATTAGGTGTTTCGGGCTCCAACACAAGGATATCGGGCTCCACTCAATTAGCTACGGGCTGCACTCGCTGGGCTACAGGCTGCACTCAACGGGTTCCGTGCTCCAACACAAGGACACTGGGCTCCACGCAATGGGCTCCGGGCTCGACATATTTGAACTCTAAGTACTCTCTGGTCTGTGGAGCCCGTGCGTGATTTTACCCCATTTTAGGGTAATATTCGAAATATCGCTGCTGAGAAATAAGAAATTGCTATTGTCTTATCAAATTACAAAGGAAAGTATCGATAATATGCTCCTTTGGTGCGAAAGCGAATTGTAAAGCTCGGCATGTTTTGTAAAAACAAAATATACTGGGCATTATCACGGGCTCCAAAGCTCTCTGAGAATCTGGAGCCCAGTCAGTGCAGCCCGGAGCCCTGCGATTGGAACCCGAGGCCCTTTTGTTGGAGCCCGGATCCCTAGTGTTGGTGAGCGGAGCCCGTCTGTTGGAGCCCAGAGACCTTATGTTGGAGCCTGGAGTCCCTTGTTCCAAAAGGGTTAAAACCAGGGGCCGTTATTCCTATAATATATATTTTACGAAAACGCTACAAGAAATGAAAAAATATGTTTAGGCTGGGGTACAATTTGAAACACAGAAAAAATAAAAAGTTAAAGTAAACAAATAAACAGACCAAAAAAAATTATCAAATGAGCGACTATTTTAATTATACACGTAGTCATTGTCAAACTGGCCGAAACAAATTATCGGTTTGTGGTTGAAAGGTGTTTTTTTTATCTTACACTTTTTTGAAAGCAAAAGGGATAGGACACAAGTTATTCACCATTAAATAAAGTAAAAATGATAAAAGTTCTCAAAATGACGACAAACAAAATTATTGATATCATAAATATGGGATCAGGATATAACAATAAAAAAGTTAAAAAAAAAACAACTAGAGGAAATCCGGAAGGGAACAGAAAGAAGAATGTGATAAAATGCTTTTTTCAGTAGATTTATGAGAAAATATCATGAAATTCTTTATACTGTTTTATTTCAGGTGTAAGCTCTAAATGGGCGAAAAAAAGTCTTTTGAATAACCCTTTCAAAATTTTTGCTGATTTTTTTTCATGATTTTATTTGTGAGATTTTGTACCCAATGGTTTTCACTGGACATACGAACGAATGCCAGTACTTTAGTTTGATATACATGATAAAACGGTATTTCACCAGCATATTTATCAGATTTAGTTCCCGAATCTCTTGGCAATATACATTCACATAACACAAGAAACTCGTCTCTTATTCCTCCCGTAAGGACACGAACAACCATATACAAATTATTTTTTGCCGGCAAGTATTCGTTCATGGAATATTCTTCCAGATCGTACTAAGTTTTGTACCTATGTTAGTTCTTTTAAATATAATTTGAATCCGAATCGTTCTCAAAAACCACCGTAGAAGACTCGGTCAAATTTTTCTCGACTTCGAATGCACTGTAGCTTTATTGTGTTTGTATATGTATATAATGAATTATTTAAATAAAATATGTTTACAGTAAACGGTAGTTTTTTTTCCAAATCAGAATTTATTTCTAGTCCGATTTCAGTGATAAAATAGTACTGTTAAAACTAGGAGAATAATCACGTGCTAATCAGTCATGTGACGTCAAGAATCACAATAATGTTTAAACCTCATCTGCACATCATATAATGACAACACGACCGGATATAATGAAGTGTTAAAACACCACATCATATAATGTTGAATCGACATCATATAATGGTGAATGCACATCATAAAATGTAAAACCGACATCATATAATGTTGAATCGACATCATATAATGATGAATGCACATCATATAATGTCGAATGGACATCATATAATGTTAAAACGACATAATGCAATGATGAATGGACATCATATAATGTTGAAAGCACATAATATACGGTAGAATGCACATCATATAATGATGGTTGCACATCATGTAATGATTGTTACACATCATATAATGTTGAATGCACATCATATAATGTTGAATCCACACCATATAATGTAAAATGCACATCGTATATTGGTCGTTGCACATAATATAATGTCGGTTGCACATCATATAATATTGTTTCCACATGATATAATGTAAGTTGCACATAATATAATGTCAATTTCGAATGCACATCATATAATGTTAAATAGACATCATATATCGTTAAATGCACATCATATAATGTTGGTTGGACATGATATAAAGTTGAATGCACATCATATAATGTTAAATGCACACCATATAATGTTAAATGCACATCATATAATTACGAATGCACATCATATAATGTTGATTGCACATCATATAATGCTGATTGCACATCATATAATAGAAAGTGAACATAATAAGACAGTTTTGGCGTTCCATAGGTTTAAGCAGATTTACATGCTTATCCTGAGGAAAATATATGTTTCTAAGTTTGTCGCTGTTTTCAGACGATAATATGTATATAATGGTAAAAATAATTCTGTCTATACAGTATACTAGAAAATATACGACGAAAATGCACAAAAGTTTATATATGATCTATTCCTGTAATATACTTTCCTAAATAAAGAGTTTAGGATTTAAATTTATCGAAGTCATCATACCACTAAGGCATTTGAATGACAAACACAACTGCATTGTAATTTTAATTTTGGATATAAGCCCCCCCCCACACACACACACACACGCAATTCGATGATTTACATCGCGTCAGTGCAACTTGAATCAAGACACAGGAAAAAATCGCTCCCAAAAATAATCATTATGGGCTTATCAAAACAAAATAGACACAACGATTAAAGCGGCGGAAAGTTTAGAACACAGGCATCATTCCGTTTATCGAGAAAATTGCACGTGAAGGACGAGGTAATGGCGGTCAAGTATTACATCGGGCGCGTGATGGATCAGGCAACGGTTCGTGAAGGAATAAATCAGTGATTTTTAGTCATTTTTAAACTTTTAATAGACAATTATTTAAAAGCAAAAATGAAATCTAAAAAACTAAAACTGTCTGTCAAAATGGTAGTCATCAATGGCTCTTTTGGTGTAAAAAAATATATCAATATACCTTGCAGTATTCTGAAAAACGAAAAAGACAGCACCTTACTCTATGCAATTTTCATTGACATAAACCCACATTTGGTCATATTTTGATAGGATAGTTATCCTTTTCTCATTATTTGTTATGATATTCCCACAGATATTAATACATATTGTCAGAAGAAGCTTTAGGGACCGACCATTTAACTTGAAAAGGGGGGGGGGCTATGGTTTTTTTTTTCTAAAAAAATATTTTGGATCTGATTTTATGTGAAAAAAATATTTTGGCTGCCAAAATGATGAAAAAAAATTTTTCTGAATGAGGCTTTCTGCCCAAAAAAATAATGTTAATTTTGAAAAAAAATATTTTGTTGATACGCGTGCAAAAAATAAATAATTTGTTTTGCGCGAAATGCGAAAAAAATTTTCTGTCCAGAAAAAAAAACCATAACCCCCCCCCCCCTTTCAGGTTAAATGGTCGGTCCCTTAGGATGATGTCATATCTCTATTATATAGTTTTGCATGGATCATTTGGACCAAAAAGCTCTTTTCTTGCACGTGAAGGATCAAGCAACGTAAAGTTTGGTTCGTGAAGGATCGACTTGACCGAGCCAATGACAATTTGATATTTGATCTGCTGATGCAAGTATATAACCCTGAGGTTCTCCGATGATTTAATAAAATAAGATATAATAGTATGGGTTGCCCAAAATGTTGTTCGCATAAAAAATCATCACAATTATTAATTATGTTGTAAATGATACAAGACGAGAAGGTAAATATCTAATAAAGTGCGATTATTATTCATTGACATGTTATATTTACAACATGGAATCAAATGTACATCATAAAATCACTACAATTATGCAAGAGCTAACACAAATCATAGAGACTTTCTCATTAGACACAGTTATCTCCATGACCACCTTATCAATCTAGGCTTCAAAAAAAAATTCGCCTCATACGATCATTAAAAATTTAAAAGATATCAGTCCTTTGTGTAAAAATTTGAAGTTTCGGTCCAAACTCTGATTCCTTTCTTTACTCAATACTTGGATGATCATTTCTTTTAACTGTCTACGACCTTTAAATGGCAATTGCTGTTGAGTTGCTACCGGACACTACCGCAATGGAAAGGGGGTTAGCTAGCCATAAAATCGGTTTAACCCACCTTTTCTTTTGAAATGCCTGTAGCAAAAACCTATTTCTACCATTTGAAATGGTTTCCCGACTGTATGAAGAACATTTATGTACGCAAAATCTAGTAAAAACAAACATTTGAAGTTTTTTTTTAATTAATTTCATCCTACACGTTTAAATAATCATTCTAAATAAAATTAAAACATTTATCTGTAAAATAATAAAATAACACAAATTGAAATATTTCTTAATAATTTACATCCTTCTCTCTTTCATTCATACGTCCGTCCGTCAAACTGCAGGTTCGCCTTTGCGTTTAAGCTGATTTCTCTAAGACGATTAATCGGATCTTCATGAAAATTTGTACACTCATTCATCATAACAATGACAAAAAATGCAGCAAAATTTGTGTTCAATTCCATTTGCAGGATGATTTAGACATCTGTGGGAGATACATTCTTGTTTTAAATCATATTTTTAACAGTTTAAGTAATAAAATTTGTAAAGGTTCCACGGAACCTAATGTCTCGCCCGCTCAGTACATTGTCATTATATTTTGGCCTTTATTTAGAAGAGGTTACTAGGTAGAATTTCAGAAAATAACTTGTCTTTGAGACTTTCATACCAAAATTTGAATCATTTTTTGTACAATGACTGTTTTCAGCTAGAAGTAATTTTCTGACCATTTCCTTGCTTCTGTCCAAATTTCAAATGATTCCATAAAGATTTGATGAAGATATTGATATTTATAAAACTTAAACCACAGGGTTAAAATAAATGTTGACGACGACGCCGACGAAGGAATTCTGGATCGCTATGTCTCGCTTTCGCGACTTTAATCGCGGGCGAGACAAAAATGAGAGATTTACAAATTCTTACAGATACTTTGGATATTGTATGCAATATTATTACGTTTTAAAACTTTTTGATCGAGATAAATCATTATTTTAATATTTCTTCAGTTTCGAAAAATCAGCTATAAAAATGTCAGTTTATTGTAGTTTTAAATGCTCACTAAAAATATAAACTGATCCTTATTAGCATATTTTGCTTAAAATTTAGTTTGACTTTATTCATGGTGTGTTTTACTATTTAAGGTATTAGGCTTTCAATGCACTTCAAATTTTACCTCATTACATGTATCATGAGTTATATGTGGATGCCTAGATTGCATTTGATGAAGTTTAATTATACTTTAATAGTCTTATATCAATTTACAAATTCCCGGCACCTGAATCGGGTTTCAGGGACTCTGGCTAAAGAGCTGCCGGGCGCGTCCCCCTGTAGGTGGATAGGGGATTGTCCTGTCTATGCGGTTAAGTCAGGTCATAATACGGGAAGCCTGACCGCGAACCATTTTAGCCCAACTTAACGAAGACACGCCACGCTCCATGCAGTATAAAGACCTCTTCTATATTTTTTCCAAAGAGAGCGGACTCACTTAGACTAAATTTCCTGTCCCTACCCATTTCACCCCTTTTCCAGTGACAATCAAAACTCGTTGCCCCGGTTATCCCTCCCACTTTTGTTCTTTCTTCTTTTACTAATTTTTTTTTTCAATTGATTAATTGCATTCGTTCTGATATAGCTGAAATATTGCTCACTGGAGTAAAACTCTAACTAATAAATCAACCAAGTTAAGTCCTTCACGAGCATATTTCACGAGCTCAATTGTTCGTTGCCTGATCCTTCACGGACAGAAAATATAAGTTTTTATGTTTTTAATGTTGATATATTGTATATAGAATTATTTTGTTGCATAAATAAGTTCATTGGTTATTGCAATATCAAAGTTTGTCAATATCTTGCAAAATTAAGTCTATTTTGTAAATAAAATAGACGAAATAACACCTTTTTGACCATATCTTCACGTAAAAAATGTGGGTGAGGAGTCTGCCTTCAACGTTTTTGAGAAAACTATGCATTTTCCAACCATGAATTTAGCATCGATTGATAGGTATTGTTGAACCATTTTGACAGACATATTGAAATTTTAGAAATTTATCCTTATAAATAGAATATAATAAAATAATCATTGACCTTCAATGTTTTCCTCGATAGAAAGTCCTTCACGAACCGGTGCCTGATCCATCACGCACCCAATGCAATACTTGACTGTCATTATCTAGTCCTTCACGTGCAAAATTCTCGATAAACGGAATGATGCCTGTGTAGAAGTGCCTATACTTTAATTCCTTTACGCGACACTCTGCATGCACATACTCAATATGAATATTCTACAAAAATGTAACCACTAGAAAGCACTAAAATATCAATAATTCTATTTTCTTTTACGCCACGCTCTAGTGTATACATATAACAAAATTTCTGCTCAGGACGCGTTTTTTTAAAAGTAAAATGAGAAAAAGATGTTAAACAGTACGAAGAGGAGACGCAACTGGCTTATTAAGATCACAGTAGCACAAAGCATTAATTAAGTAAAAAAAAGACTACACAAATATAAGAACTGTAAGAAAAAAAATGATCAAAAGTTAGGGTAAAAGATTGAAGATTTCAAAAGGTAAGGGTGACATGGAACTGATTATATGCGTAACAAAATATGTTTATACTTACATTCAATTTGAGTTTTGGTATATCCAGAAAGTTCTTCATATTTACACTCATGGAAAACCTTCGTAGCAAGGCCATAGAAGTGAAGTGTTAGAGGACCTGAAAATATCTTTTTGTCAATTTCAAATCCCAGATCTCCAATGTCTTTCATGTATACTATTTTATACGTGTGGAACTTTTCGCTGTATATCAGTATCAACATAGTATTTATTATTATCGGATAATGCCACAAACAGGTTATATCAAAAATAACTTTGCATTCGCATCTTCCTTTAATCATGATAGCTCTACTTCTAGTCTGCAATACAAGTGTATAAAAATTAACGGATATTAAGTAAATGTAAATAGAACAAAAACCCTTGCAAAAACAAAATAAAATTAAGCAAACAGGACAACGCATTTTTGTTACTCTCCATCTTGTATTATTGTCCCTATTCATGAGCAAACATTCATGCTTCATAGCAAGTTGTTCAAGACGGCCTCTTGCACTTGTCTAATCGAAGCCAATCGCCAGATATCGAACATTGTTACACCAATCTTTTTCTACACCCTATGGGTACTTATCCAGTTGTTTGTAAAAAAAGTTAGCAACATAAATCTTGAGATGTGAGTATTTTACATGCATATACAGCTGGTCACAATAAGTTTGATTTTGCAGAAAATAGAAGCAAAGATATTATATTTTCAAAGTGCATTTATATCAGGAATTATCAAATGAACAAGTATACCATTTCTTAAGAAATATAGGGAGCACACATATTGGTTATTCAGTGGCGGATCCAGACTTTCTGCTATGGGGGGGCCCGACCAATATTTTTTTCAAAAGGGGGGGCCCGCAACCCAATTTTTTAAAAAAAACCCTAGGAATTTTAAATATTTTCCGACCTAAGGGGGGCCCGGGCCCACCCGGGCCCCCCCCTAAATCCGCCACTGTTATTTCTTCTCTGTAAGGTTTAAAACATCTCTTGGTTTGTGGTTTTTTATTGGGTTTGTGTTGTTCATCTTTGTATGTATGTATGTCCTTATTTTTCTTTTCTGTGCCGTATTCATGTTATGTCCTTGTTTCTTTGTTTTTCCGATGTTTTATACCATTGTCCTTGGATTATTCGTTTAAGATTGAAGGTTCGGTTCTCAGCTACTTTCAACGTATCTAGTGATAAACAGCAACAAATAATCAGTTTCAGAAAAGAATTTGAATGATTTATTAGATTTGTTTACTTACACGTATACTAAGTACTTTGTTTCTATAAGAAGAGTGTTTGTATCTGGCAGAACCATGATATAGTACTGTATACGTCTGAATGGAGGTGGTAGCCTCTGTTTTCCTGTATTCCTTGAGCTCTTTTTATACGATGTACCATGTTTACTCTAGCAAGTACGTACTCTGGTCTACTGCAGTTGCATTAAATATGTCTTACTCAAAAATATCTGTACTTCTTCAAAGTGGATGATAATGAATTATATATAATGCCTGTATTTAACCGGTAACTGAAATGTTTATGTTCTTTTTTTCTGTCGCACACACAGTTTCCGGTAACAATTCATCGTCAAACTCGGCTAAATAAGAAGCAGAGAAAAAAAATAATGATAGGCCACTTACCTCTTCCATTGTTTAAAAATCAATCAAAACTCGAGTTAAACTTGTGTCTTTTAACTTATTTTTATTGGGGTCACATTACTATTCCGAAAAATATCAGTTTGACTTTCAAGAATTATTACACGTTTAATTTTATGGGATACAATGTCCTCAATACTCATTGGTTGTTTTACTTCCTATATTGTACAAAAATAGATTTTACAAGCTTGATAAGAGCGTGTAAATTGTTGAGCTGAAGTTCATGTGATATAAATTAGTATTGATTATTATATAAAATAGACTGAGACAACAGAAATAAACTTTTTTCAGTTGATAGCTAGATTTTGGGAGGTAAAGTCAACCTCTTTTGTGGCTGAAATAAAATGTATAAAATGAATTATCACTTCAATTAATATTGAATTCTATTTCTGTAAGAGTTTTATGTTCCTTCTCTCTCGCTCACTGGAAAAATAATTTTCCTTGTGCTGCACTGAACTAAAATTACAGACATGTCCCGTTTGAATAAATATTATCAGCTTCTGGAATGTTTCATATGGGCTCGCAAATGATGACGTCAATTTCACTATAACTTTGTGAATTTTACTTCGGCTCTTGACAGTTCTGGTCGGTAATTGTGTTATTACCCTCACATAGTTTGCACTAATTGTAATGTTAAATGCCATGAAAATACTTTTACTATTGTGTATATAACCAACATTGTTAAAAAATGCTACTTTTGTTCTACGCCACATTGTGGCACGTGATATTCACAACAATGTTGGTCACCAAACAGATGGGATCTGTGTTTCCTAGTGTACCACGAAAAAGCTTTCCTTGCTTGAACTTTAACTTCTCTTATCTTAAAGTATAAAAATGCTTTTAAATTGGCTTTGTTATAATAATGTATATAACAGAGGAGCCGTAAATCCTGTGTGGAGAAAATAAATTGGTATGATGAATGTAATAAACTCAAGGCAAAGTGGCCATACCTCTTTATACAATGAAGGTAAATGCATTTAAAAATGTTTTGTTGATATCGTCTGATATCGTTGCGATATATAAGTGCAGACATAATTGTGAATTGAGATATTTCTTTTAAAATGCATGTATGCAAATACTTTTAGTAAAACAGGTTATATTTCCTTGGTTTCACACAAATTGTATTTTTTCAAAGTCTTGAGACCAGGACAATTTTCAATTTCGATAATATTCCGGACACCTTTACAACAATGTGTTTTCAATTCACGAATCAACTGACATTTCAACTGCAATAGCTCACTTTCCAGATTTTCCAAAAATACGGGTTACAAATACAGATAAACTATCTGACTGTGTACATATTTAGTCAGAGAGATAAAAACTTCACAAATTGTGTTTTATATTTACAGTTTGTTTAACAAATGAAACCGAGATTACAATTGTGAATTTCAAATCGTGTGCAATTTTTTATGTCCCTGTCACTAGTCTACTGTGATCTGTCTTTTGGTTTCTGATTACAACTCAAGTTTCTTCTACAAGATTAAAACGAAATTTTGTTATATCACTACACACAAAGCAGAACCACATTGGTTTCATGGTAGGTACATCTAGGACAAAGTTACAGATGCTTGAAATTTCAAGAAAAATTAGGTTAACAGATGATAACTTGAGTATTCTTCAGATCAAAACCAAACTTGATCACATACTTAATTATCATATGAGACAGAACTTTCTTGACTGTGTGATTGCTACCCTAAAGGTCAATGAAACAGGTGCTGAAAATAAAAATTTCAAGAAAATTATGGTTTCTAGATGGATACTTTAGTATTCTGCATAAGGTCGAAACCAAATTCAATCACATACTATGTCCCACGTCCCTGTCGACCAGGTTTGTTGTCGCTTCTGTACAAAACAACGGCAGTAGAATACAGAAGGAACAAAGGGTGTAATCTTATTCTCTAATGATCGATGATAAACACTGAGAATTGTATTCCGTATAGATTTGGCGGGAAATAGCACGGGGCGTTATTCAACATATGTTGAATAAAGAAAATTTATCTAACGGGTCATAACCGGTTTAAACTTGACATATCATTAGAGAAATTTTCTTTATTCAACGTCTGTTGAATAAAGCCCCGTGCTATTTCCCGCCAAATCTATTCGGAATACAGTACTCGGTGTTTATCATTGATCATTAGAGAAAAAGATTACACCACTTTATCCCGATTATTACCATATTTTATCCACTCTCGATAGTTAAATTTTAAAATTTTAAAATGCTCGGCAAGCCTCGCAATTAAAATTTTAAAATTTATTTATCTCTAGTGGATAAAATATGGTAATGAACGGGATCTTGTGGTGTAATCTATATTTATCCAACGGGTCAAAACCGGTTTAAACTTGACATATCATTAGAAAAATTTATAATTGTTCCTACATGACAAGTCTTCAACTAACTTTTAATTGACGAAAAACAATTAGGGACCGACCATTTAACTTTAAAGGTGGGGGTAATGTTTTTTTTTTTTTTTTTCAATATTTTGAAGCTGATTTTATGTGAAAAAAAAATATTTTGGATGCCAAAATGATGAAAATAATTTTCTGAAGGAGGCTTTCTGCCCAAAAAAATAATGTTAATTTTGAAAAAAAAAATATTTTGTTGATACACGTGAAAAAAAAAATTCTGTCCAGGAAAAAAAAACCATAACACCCCCCCTTTTCAGGTTAAATGGTCGGTCAAACAACAGAGTGTTGATTAATTAGTGCATCATTCTCAAGGTATTGATGTATTGATTTTTTTCGTATAATAATAGATTTGTTTCCGGAGTGAACACGTCTCAAATGTCCCGTATTGTGAACTCTTTATTAGTCTCAAGTATTTTCGTTTAAGTACGTGCGATATTCTATCCCCCGCAGCTAGTCTGTTGGAACATGAAGGTCTACTGTGATCCATCTTTTGGTTTCCAAATGACAGCTAAGTTTCCTGTACAAGATTAACAAAACTTTTTGTTACATCCATACTTAACATACAAAGCAAACCCACATTGATTTCAGGGTCGGTACCCCTAGGTCAAAGTTATAGGTGTTAAAAATAAATTGAAATTTCAGGAAATTTAGGTTTACAGATGATAACTTATGTATTCTCCATCAGATCAAAACCAAACTTGATCACATACATAATTATTATATGGGATATAACCTTCTTGACTTTGTGATTGCTACCCTAAAGGTCAATGTCACAGGTGCTGAAAATGAAAATTTCAAGAAAATTATGGTTTCTGGATGAAAACTTTACTTCTCTGCATAAGGTAAAAACCAAACTCAATCACATACTATGTTCCAACGTGTCGACCAGGTTTGTTGTCGCGTCTGTGCAAACGACAGTAGAATACAGAAGAAATACATCGGCAAGCGAATATCAAAGCAAGAAAAGGAAATTCCAACATCACGACAATTCACAGCAACACGAATTGGAACAAAGGATATGATTATTAAAAAAGATCAAAGTCCAGAGACACGGTAAAAAAATGAGCACAGAGAAAAACAAAGATATGAGACAGCTACAAAGCAATGAAATAAAAACACATACTGCTCATTAAAATTATTGCAGTTGGAGTTAACATATGTGCTATGGTCTCATGTTCATGTACTCCATATCCTTTCGTAAAATACAGCATTTATTACTTAGGCACTTTAGGCATGAACTACCATGAAAATCGAGATTAACATCAGGTGCTCCGGAATTATAAGCTTGTCTTGCTCCGCTAGAGGTCCCCGTCACCGTCAGAGTATTAATGAATCAATGCTGGGTTTAGTCAAAACTTTTTATCTTTCAACCATATCATGATGACGCTCATACAAATTCTGTATAGATAAAAGCAACAAATACTGAACAAATTTCTTGATCTGCAGCTTTTGAGCCAGTGTTTTGCTGTTCTTAAAAATCACTGTGAAATGGGTGTAATAACAAATTACCGAGCAGAGTTGTCAAGAGCCGAAAACCACGAGACAAAAAGACAAATCATGTGGTACCACCAGAAAAATTGTCGACTGCAATGGTCCTGACTTGGTACAGACATTTGAAAAGAAATGGTGGATTAAAACGATTTTTATGGCATATACGGTCCATACGATGAAGGTGTAGCTTTATCGCTGCTAGGAAAGGGAAAGGTCACAATTGAATGGTTAGATCACCACATTTGTCATATAAATTAGATTTCAAACGTCTCTCTTTGTCAATATTCATCAAACGTTCTAACTACGAAGCTGAAGTAGTTGTCAGTAGTCTGTTTAATTTCAAAATCATTGGGATATATTTTGTGTAAATATTCCTTAGATTTTGAATTATTACCAAAAAGTACATAGTGTATGTAGCGCAAGGTTTGTTTTGTCTGTGTTATCCCTTGTAAAAGCTTGGCCTCGATTTAAAGAAAATATCAGCTAAAATCGACACGCAGTTTGTTCCAATGTGAATCCCTATTGTCTGTTGAAAAATTCGGCCTCTAAATTCTACAATATGTTGTCGAACAAAAATTCTAACATCTTGATTACATCATTCTTATCGTTTTTTTTTTTTT